>SNQJ01S0020414.1:40572-66328 GCA_010110895.2 Picea sitchensis
GTGATGAAGAGTCTCGTCACTTGACTCTTCCAACTCCCGGTATCCGAAGCTCTGAAATGGAGTCGGATCAACGGTCCACACTCTAGATGATTCGACGGTCTAGATCTCTTCGTGATTTCGCACATTGCGATTTCGACATTCTTGACGTGAGAGTTCTTGACAACTCCACCTCCCAGTCTGCAAAACTCTGAAATGGAGTCAGCTCAACTTTTCGGCTTTTCGCACTTCGCAACTTCGGGATTCCTATCGTGAGAGTCCTTGACATCTCCAACTCCCGGTATCCGAACCTCCGGTATGGAGTCTTTGACATTTCACGATTTCACATTTCACGACTTCGAGACTCCTGTAGTAAGAGTTCTTGACATCCCCAACTCCTGGTATCCGAAATCCCGGTAGCTGAAACTCCAAAATGGAGTCGGATCAACGCTTCGATCTTGCCTTTCGATTTCTGTTGTTCTTCCTTGCCCGACTGTCTGCTGATCTTCCTTGTCTGCCTATTTGTCATCGTTGTTGTTGTTCTTGCCATCAATGACAAGCAGGCTCTTCTTGTAAACATGCCAACAAGGAGATATTAGCATAGTAGAGTGAGACAAGAAACTTGCAGAGGGATGTAGCAAACCACAATGTCTCATAGCTTTGCACCAAGATTGGATTGCTTTGTAATCTATATTATAACCTCTATTATATAAAAGTTGAGAGGAAGAATTCTTCCTTTCTTGTCAGGTTTCCCACATCTCATAGGGTAAATTTTATGTTCCAATTTGTGCTTTTACTATTATAGTTTTTATTTTATTTTTAATTTATTTTTATTTTTATTAGGTCATAGTAGTTAAAGGATCCACTTGGTGTGATTGATTTCCTTTTAAATCACTAAAAATACCAAAAGAATAGTTATGCAATAGAGTATAGGCTTACTATAATAGTTATAAGTTAAGATTTTTTTTTTGGTGAGTCAACCATTCAAATATCCAATGCGGTTTACAAATTAAAATTTGTGATTACAAACAACAACATCTACCACTTTATCAATCTTAACTTCTAAAACTACTTCCCACACTTCCCCACATAGCTTGTATCAATCATTCTTTCCTCTAGCAACAACCTTCCCATCCACACACATGAGAGTATAATGAATGAGTTGAGTTGCATAATCATCCTTAGAACATTAATCTTGTAGGTGTGTGCAGGAAATAATGAATTTCTTTCTATGCACCATTTGACATCTATGACAAGACACATTTCTTACAAGTTATACGATGCTTACTATTGTTATCCAAAGTGAGCTTCCTTTCTTTTGGAATCACTTCATACCTCACAAACTAGGTACTCTCATACATCATGTGTAGAGTGACTCATGAGTTTGAGTACTAAGAACAACTCAACTAATCGCTTCATCTTTCTTTCTTTTCCGAGCATTAATAAAGCTTAAAAAACCCTTCTTGAAATGTCCTTCCTTAATGTAGTGATTGCACCTATTCTTATTCTTCTTCCTCTTTGTATCTTGATTTCTTTTCGAGGATTTGGTTTGTGTCATGGTTGGTGTGGACTACCCTCTCATTTCTTCTTCACTTTTCCTTTACTGTCTAATGAATAAAGAACTATAGATGCCTTTGAGACCAATCCAACACCTTTTATCCCAACTTTGTCCTACAAGAAGACTATAAATATCTTCTTCAAAACCATGGTATATTGCATTTCCAAAGCTACAACTAATCCTTCATAATATTTCTTTAATCCTCCAAAGAGAGTTGTGATATAACATTTCATTGTGATCTTTGAACCCCTTGTTTTCAATTGTTCCACGAGGGAGTTAAATTGACTCATATAAAACTCTATATTGATTTATAGTATCAACATCTTGTGATTCATAAATGGGTATCAATTGTTACCAATTAATTTTCCATGACGTGGCTTCACACACATAAAAAATCACATTATCACCTAACTTTAAAATGACACATGCAAGAGATTTTCCATTTTTATTTTTTAACTTCCTAATTTTAACCCAACCCGTGGTTGGTATTATTTATATGGCTTCCACAACTTCATGCACATCCTTGAACAATAACATTCTCATCTCGAGTAAGGTCAAAACTGATACCCTCAACCTTTTAGGACCATTGCAACGATTGTGGTCACATTTTCTACCTTTCCATTTTGAGAACATTTCTCCCACTATGTGCTCATAGAGAAATTATTGAAACTACACCTTAGGTAGGAGGCCATTCTAAGAATTATGGGTATCTAGAGTACACACCAAAAACAACAATAATGAATTCAAAATACAAGACACAAAATGTTTTCTAGAAGCAAAATAAAAGACATATACATTTGATCTCTATGTATGTATGTGTAGTTTACAAGTTCACGTATAATACATGAAAATTGTAATTGAAATTTAGTAATTGAAAAAAATCTTGTAATTAAATTACTTTGATTATTATGTTTGTTCAACTCTGTAGTGTTAGCATTCGTAAGATATCGTACTTCTATGTTAACATTGTAGCTGTAAACCCTAATTGTGGAGTACAAGACTCGACCAACAATCCTCCTCTTCAAGTACTCTATAAGTTGTTAATGCCATCCCTCATGGATCCCTACTAATTTCCAGTTGCTGGCCTACCTTTTGTGGATGATGACAAATCCCCATTGAAGGTCCTCAACTCATGCATACGTTTGTATAATTACAACCTTCACCATTGCCTCAACACTTTTTGGTAGGTTCCAATCTAATCTACACCTTTAGTTGCAACATAGGCTTAATGGTCCATAAACTAGGTAGTCAAATTGCTAGGCAAAGGGAGTCCTTTGTCCCACAAACAAGGTGGTCTCATATGTCAATTTGACATCTAACTAGGCTAAACTGTGACCTTATTTTTATTTACAAACACTTCATAATAAAAATTCAAAGCTAATCCTTGGAAACATTAACTGTTGTTGAGACCCAAACCCTAAGTTCTTAGAGTTTAATGGACCTATTCTTAGCTTTGGTCATAATTGGTCACCCACCAAACTATGTATCTTGGTTAAATATGATATCTTCTATATTATAATAGTAATAATTTATTTTTAAGGTCACTGCCAACGATTTTACTGGTAAACTCTACGAAGGTATACATACTCTACCCATACCCTACCCCCCTCTGGATTTGAACATGTGACCTCTTAGGAGGAAACACATGTTCTTAACCATTAGGCCCACATACATACCCTACCCCCTCTGGATTTGAACATGTGACCTCTTAGGAGGAAACACATGTTCTTAACCATTCATTAAGCCCACTCACGCTGTATATTAATCATTACTATGTATATTAAATAACATAATTTTTAATAAAATTTTGAATTAAGTAAAAAGTAAAAATTTCATATTTAAATTTACTTAAACCTTTACTACTTTCCTTACTTTCATTAAGAACTGAAATTTGATGGGTAAATTGTCTCTCACAACTCACAAGACAATTTAGCCATTACTTTCATTAAGGACTGGAATTTGATGAGTAAATTGTCTCTCACAACTCACAAGACAATTTAGCCATTACTTTAATTGAGGATTGGAATTTGATGGATGAATTGTCTCTCACAATTCACAAGACAATTTAGCCATCAAATATGACCAACATTCCAACCTAGCAGATTTAACAATTTGATTATAAACTTTAGCCATCAAATATGACCAACATTCCAACATAGTAGGTTTAACAATTTGATTATAAACGTCAAATTTTACAGTAACATTGATTTGAAATTCCAACCCTACCAATTCCATTCAATGTCAAATTCTAACGATACTATTTGAAAATAACCATGTAAGAGTTCCCTAATAATCCTAACAATATTAGCGAAAAATAAACTTCATTTTTCTGATATTTATTCTTCTTTGGGGCAGGGAGCTTGCACACCATGGCATTATACTTTTATGTGATTCAAAATTATATCAATTACAAACTCCGTGATGAGACAGTCACAGTAGCGTTTGACACTAAAAAGTCCTCCTATGTTTTGACCATTTCAATTCGAAACGCGCTCCACATAAAGCCCATTGGTTAACTAGTTGGACGAATTCAGTGGGTATCAATTTCACGAGACTATTTGTCCCAAAATATACGTCAGCCGAGACCCTTGACACTAAATGACAGCTACTGTTCAGCTACCAACACCCTCGTTTTTAAATTTGGAAACCCCAAATTCAATCTCAATTCTGAAGAATTTTATTGCCAGGGTTTTGATTGCATTCACAGAGGGAATTTTACTGTTACAGTTTGGATGATGAAGGGCTTTGGTATTTATTCAGTATATTGCCAAGCTCTTCTCCTCCTAGGACTGTTTACATTCACTATTTCGGCCTTTTCCACTCCGGCACTGTTTGGAATTGATCCTCAAGGTGCTTCTGGCTGCAAAAGTTTTCTAAGTTCCTATTATTGATTGTGATATTTGCAATTCCTTGTGAAATTACGAGGCTGATAGAGGTGATTGATGGTTTGCAGAAAAAGGATATTACGAATCAAAGAAAATAATGTGCAAGGATGGTTCCAAGAGTTTTTCTCGGGACCGTCTTAATGACGATTTCTGTGATTGTGCTGATGGAACGGATGAACCAGGTTAGCACTATGGGTAGAACCTCCATGAAGTTTTTATTTTTTCTGTAAATAATTTAGAAGCTACAATCACATTTGCAGTATTGTAGTTCATCAGAAGCTACAATCACATTTGCAGTATTGTAGTTCATCACTTTCGAATTGACCATTATGAGTGATCGAGGTCACTGGTTGGGATGGGCAAGTGGGTCATAGATAATGAAAACAATGGGAAGTACAGAGAAGGTGCCGGTAGATTGCTTAGGCTATGATGGAATTCTTAATTAACAAAGAAAAAGAACATGATGGAAGTAGCAATAACGTTGACACTAATGTTATGTTCCTTGTCATATTTACTGTTCATCCACTGAAAACACATGGATGCACTTTCGCATGAAATTACATAGTTAAACGAACTCATTCTTGAGTGTTACACACCTTGGCACTCTTTTCCCCACATTTGAGCTTTTCCTCACATTTGAGCTTTTCCTTGTCTTTGATGATGGGTGGAGTGCTCACCCGATCATTTGATGTTTCAAAACCAGGTACACAGTGCTTATCCAGAAATATTCTCAACATTATGTCTAACTGTGAAAATTTACACTTTCAGATTTTTAACCTCTATTGAGAGGACTGTCTCAAAGAGACATGGATTTTTGAAAAGCTCCGCATCAAAATCGCGAAAAGAGTTGCTGATCTTTTTACACACCTTGGCACTCTTTTCCCATATTTGAGCTTTTCCTTGTCCCTGATAATGGGTGGAATCTCCACCTGAAATGTTGGACGTTTCAAAACAAGGTACACAGTGCTTATCCAGAAATATTCTGAACAAGATAGGTGACTTCCAAGGAAGTAATGTTAATGCTTAGCATGTGACATGGAAGATGTGCAGAAGTCATATTACATGTACTAGTAAAATATGATATTATCTTTGGGCACCATGATTCTATGGATATCTTACCTGCTTGCATTGTTAAATAATCTATTTGGATCTGGCAATGGTAAAATATGAACTTTTGTCAATTTCGTCTTGAGCAAATCAAAGCTTGCTTGATGAAGTGAGCCTATAGAATGTTTTCAACAAGTCTTTTAATTGAGCTGAAATATTTAAAAAGTTCAACATGAATCTTTGGTGAAAACCAGTCTATCTGAGATACTTCTTATTTCATGCACACTTCTAAGTGTCCATGTTTTTACCAGCTTAATTATCTTAGGATCAACACAAAACCCTTTTGTTGAATCAATGCGCCTCAAGTATTCAACTTATTTTAGAAAATCATATTTAAATTTTAGATAGTTTGGTGACCTACACCTGCATCCTAGAAAATTTGTTGTAGGAATCTATCTTTGCACTCCCTTTTATAGGAATCCATGACAACTACCTGTCACTTTCTATCCATTACCACTAACGACAGTTGGTGTCAATCGACATCGTTGACAGGCCTGTTCATCAATTCCTTTGATGTTGTTGGTACTTTGAGTCTTGACCTGCTTGTCAATGTCGACACTAGAACTTGGTGATTGGACATCAACAACATTATGTCACTTGGCGTTTCACCAAGTTTTCAGGCCTTTTATCTGACTCTTCTCATCTACTTGCAAAGAACCCCGAATTCTGTCCAATACCAATTTGTTTGTCGACTGACAAGCTTTTTGTCAATGCATCCACAACCATCCAATTAGTATTGCAATGCCTTAGGCAATTTTGGCCAGACTCCGCCACTTTCCTATGTAATAGTCAATGTTGATATGTGTTAATTTTTAGGGAAAAAGAAAACAGAGATATATTTTCAAAATGAACTCAACAGTACAAACAGATCAACATTTTTAAAAACAAAATCTGAAGTAGATAATATACTGAAAATATAAGACTGAATATGAAAGAGAACAGACTTAATCTAAGACTGATCAAGGACCGAAAATAACATTTCTGGATATTGAACTAAAGGACTTAGTAGTCTAGTCACCCCTCTAGACTATAGTCCCATTGGTTAAAGGTGTTAGGTGCTAAAAGTCACTGAGGCACTTAATGTTATAATATTGAAGTGACTTTGATAAAGCAGAAAAAGGGTTATCTGATTTAAGGAGAAAAGAAAGTAATAACCTTAGAAAAGACAATGAAGTAACTCAACTGAAAATTAGAGGATGGAGGTATAAAAGAAAGAGGAGGGCACACTCACTCATTCATGTCATTTTCACTATTTGCTTCTTGAGCTATGCAGCTTACTTTTTGAGGGTTTTAACTTTTGAGTAAACAAACCCTAGAGATCAGCAAGGAGGTAAACGATCCCTCTGTTCCTGGTCCAAGCTTGGCCAAGGAGGTTGAAGATTCCTCCCTCACCATTCTATTAAGCTTTAGGTGGATTTCTACAGTGAAAGGAAGAGGCAGGGCGCAGATCAGGAGGTTTTCTGTAGGTATAGCGCACTGCTTGAAGAAGATTAGTTTGATTTGGGTAGAAGGAAGATTTGAGGATAATCTCTTTTCTAGAGGATTTTCCAGGACTAGAGCGCCCTTTCTCACCCATTCTTGGAGGGTTTTCTTTGCATATTGATTTATTGTGAGCATTGGACGAATTTCCTGAAGGAGGGCGCACTGCAAATAATAGATCTAGTGAGTTGAAGGGTAAGATCACTCCCAACAGCCAAGAGATTCATCACATGTCTTCACCATCACATGATCTATAGATCTACAATTGATTTCAGGGGTTTGGAGGGCAAATCAAAGGAGGCTGAAATTCCTAGAGGTTTTCCAGCCAGGAAGTGCAGAACTCAGCCAGATCTGGGGGTAAGAGTTAAGAAGGGAAAGAAATTGATCTTGTTCATCTTTGCATGCTACTACTAGAGGACCCGGATGTTTCATCTTCAATTATTTTGTATCTTGGAGGCATATTCAACCCAACTTCCATATCTTATCTATTTTATTCCACATCTGTGGATCCCATGTATGGAGGTCAGCTTATTATCTAAATAAAGGTTAGATCTGAAGTTATTGAGCATTCTCTTGTGTTATATTTCTTGTATCTTGTTATCTCCATGTCTTGCTGTGCTATATTCATGTTGCATATGTTGTAGAACTCAATCAAAACACCCAGCGCAATTTTGAGAAGTAAAACCTGCAAAAACACTTAAACAAACAACATAAACAGTTCGGAAAATCACCCTAAGTTCCTAGCAATTCTGCTTGGGAACATTACTGATAGATGCTGGGTAAATTTGCAGAAAATTAGTTTCTTTTAATTTTTCAATAATCAAGACAATTAGATCTGTAAAACAATCATAGATAGACCACTTGTAAAGCAGACAGCAGCAACTTAATAGAAGAGCTCTGATCACATATGCATATTAACNTCAAAATATATATTTTTTATGTATTATATAAAAAACGCTCCCGAAAACGCTTCGCTCCCGACGATTTTTGAAAATATGCGCTTCCCGCTCCCGCTCCCGCTCCCGCTTCCCGCTCCCGCTCCGCGCTCCCAACAACCTTGCTCTGAAGATCTAGATGAACCCCGGATGAGATCCCCTGGGGGTTTGCGCTCCTCCTACGCTCTGGCAATGCGCCCTGATGATTCCACTGTCGGAATCAGATGATATCTCTCACAAAATGAGTGCCCTAGCCTCCTCTGTAATGGGTTGGAAGGGTTTCCTCAGATCTAATCCAGTGAGCTCTCTGGAACCCCCGATGTACCTCGCCAAGTGCTGCGCACTTCATGGCTGAATGATGCGCACTGGTGGATTCCTCCGTCAGAATCTGATAACTGATGGCTCAAAAGAAGCGCCCTGGCTCCCTCTCAACTGGGTCAGAATGATATGGCGAGATCTACTCCGGTCTCATCTAGCTACACAAAACTATCTCTCAAACCCTTGCGCCCTCACTGGCTACAATGCGCATTGACTGAACTTGGTCTGTAGATCACTGATATGGCACGGTGAAATACCTGGATGGTACTTTCGATAGGCTAGGGTGTGTCTTCCAACACCGAAACCGATCTGGGGTGGTGGTTTCCTCCAGAAATCCACAAAACATATGCTGAGGTCGACTTCCTCCTCTGGAACCTGTTTCTCAATTCACAAATCAATGATAATGAGGAATTAGGTCGAATTCTTCTTATACCTCCATCAATCTAATTTGTCGTTGACATCACTTAAGCTAGGCGCCTTTCTCCTAAATCGAGTATGATTAATTAATTAAGCCCCCCCTTAACACCTTTTTCTTCTATTTCTCTGTTGACTTTGGATTAAGTGACTTTTCCTATGCTTTTTGGCTTAATTCATCGTTTAACCCTTTATTCATCCTTATTTCTCCCTTTGTTCCCTGTTTGTGCCTGACTATAGTCTACGGGAACAGATAGACTACTAAGTCACTCCCTGCTGAGGCTATTCTTGGGAATGGGACATCACATCTTGGACAATATTGTAGTCATTCTATTGTGTTAATGAGAAGATAGTGATTGCTGTTATAGAGTCCCAGCTTGCTGTGCATAACATTCGTGCTGCATATTTCCTAGATCAGAGTTCATCTTTTGCAGGAGTGATCTAATATCTAGATATGCGGTGTTCGCAGTTCTGAGTCTTCCATTCAGTGCTTGAAGATCTGAAGCTTTGATGGTGTTTCAGTCTTTCTGTTTTAGTTGTAGGACAAATTCTTTGAGAGCAGATCTCCGTTTCATGGAGACATAAAATTACAACAATCTGCCTCCTTGTTAATCATTTGGATGGTACTTTCCTTACCTATTGATGCTGATCTCTTTTGGAAGAGATCCAATGCAGTATCTTCGTTCTGAAAACAATTTATTGTGGTGCTTGTGTAGTAACTATGAAAAGGATTTTAGTTTGAAATTTGAATGTATATTAAATAGCCCTAATTTACCTCAAGAATAGTAATTATTGTATTTATGACTGAAATTGTTGCTGAGTAAAAGTGTGCATTAAACATAAAGAGACAATGTGTATTGACGAGAGAAAAATTGTCGCTACTACTATATTTGTTAGTTTTGTATATCAAGAGCATGCAATGGCCTGATACTATGTCTAGAGTAGTTTCCATTTATGAGCTTGTTAGCCTGCTGTTGATGGAGCATGGCATGCTATTAATAACCGTATGGAATGCTATTAATCAGTAGGCCATTGCATGCTCTCTCTCCCCCTTTATCTCCATGCTTTATTCTTCATCTTTGTGAAAAATATTTGTCCCCATTTTTTGTTCAAACTGCCCTCTAATATTTTGAAGAAGTGTTATCTCTTGTTTTAACATTGAATTCTTATGCAGGGGCTGTTACACATTCTCTTTGTTTGATATATTTATAGAATATTAAAGTAGTTATGGGTAATTTATCCAACTAACTGTTCTAATAATATATTAATTATATTGTGTTGTGAATAACATTATATGGATATTTGATTTAGTAGGACCTTTAGGGACTAATGTCCCTTCAATACTCGTTTTAAATAATCTTGGAATTCTTGAACCTCTCTGCAGATTTGTATGGAGTATTCAATAATTCAACCTGCTAACCTCTTTTCCCAATAAGTTTACTTGACTTTTATCTTGATTGATCATTGGTTATTTTTTGTTTGATAGTGGAGGATGATATGATTTTAAGCATCATCTCCCTTATTTTCTGGAATCTTCCCTAAATATGATCAGGTCTTCACATTGGCCTTACATTTCTTGGAGAGTCAAGCATCAACCTGTTCTCCTTTCCTGTCATGCTCTAATTTCGGACTACTTTAATAACACCAATCTGTATGGTTAGAATTTTCTCATAATAATTTGAGGATTATTTTTTGGCATTCTAATCACATATTGAACCTGTTTGCAGATTGTTGTGATGGCAGTGATGAATATTATGGGAAAATAAGATGTCCTAATACTTGCAGGAAGGCTGGGAAGGCTGTCACAGGGAAGCTGCTGGAAAATTTCTTAGTTAACAAAGAAAGATTCTCCATAGATAAACAAGAAAGAGAGCATGCAAAGCGGAAATTCTTGTCAGAAGAAACCACATTAACATCACTGAAGCAAGATGATGAGAAACTGAATGATACAATACGAAAACTCAAGGGTAACATGGCAGTTTAGTCATTCTGATGTTATAAATGTCCTGATAGTGTTCTTGATATTCAATACTAAGTTTTTACTAATCAATGCCGGGTACAGTCAACCTGGTAAGTCTAGAATCCTTCAAAGTATATTTGAATGACAGGATTGAAGAAAAAAAACCAATAGCAGGAAATGATTTACAAAGATTGTAAATGGCAGACTTGAAGCTGTTGCCGCTGCTCGAACTGGTTATTGTTGCTTCGATACTAGTTTTTTCGCAGTGCTGTTTTTGTTGTAAGCGTGGCCAACGACAGTCTAGGCGGAGGAGGCCTTAACACGCATCATTGAAAATCCTTTGATACAAGGTCAGTTATTGTCAGCATGTTTGATTGTGCAGGAATTTGCAATTGTTTTACTATTGTGTTTTCTAAGGCCTAATCTGTTTTGACAAAATAAGCTGGCTATGATCTGCAGCAAAGAAGCTATTTAGTTGATGCTACAAACAACAAAAGAACAAGAAATCTTCCTGTCAAGAAACAGTGGAAGTATTGATTATCCATTTTGTTTCTGATTATGGACCAGATTTTTCCTAGCAGGTAAAAGACCCTCCTAAGTCATATCATAGTAAAGCCTTGCATCATTATTGAATCAATGTGTTGGGAAATTCCAGTTCCTCATTTCATTGGCATGTTACCTAGAAAGCTTCGTTTTTTTGGAGCATGTTTCATTATTTCTATACTTTTCTGGTTAACTGCTTTCTTCACTCTTCTTGGCTGAAAGGAGAGTAGTTATGTTATATTATTAATTGAAACATAAACTAGGATTACAAACAAACGAGTGCCTGAAGTAAAGTCACAATTTTTTTTCATGATAAAGTTTTCCAGGTCTGCTTGAAACTACTTGTGTCAAACTTTCCCTTTCTGTGGTTTGGTAATTATATCTTCTACATGGATGTCCTGCATTCTATCAACTTTAAAACAAAAACACATGCAAAAGCAGCCTAGACTAGGATTTACACTGAAAGTTGCATAGTACATGTCAAATGTCCCCAAAAAACAAGGACTTCACATATAGCATTAAAAAATGTGAGATTTTGGTGCTATGAATTTTTGTAGGTGCTCGCCAGCTTTGTTATCTGATCCATCTTTCTAGAGTCTAGTACCATAACAATACTTGATGCTTTAAGGATCCTTGTATGCTTTATTCCTTCAAGGATCCTCTTGAGATTTGTTTCTAAAATGAATTTGAAGATGGATCTGTGACAAAGCCTATCAAGGGACCGACAACCTTTGTGTGACCTATGATAGATCTCATGCTAAAACACAGAATAACAAATGGAAAGAAATAACATTTAAAATTATCTCTAAACTCTAAACGGACCTTAGAAGATTCTTTTACAAGGCTATTACATTGAATTCAATTTGTGAATCTATATTTGCAATTTTTGGTTTTTGATTATAATTTATAAAATCTGCACATCTATATTTTAAATGTCTATAGAAATTTGAAAACTCTAACCTTGACAAATCCTCAAATCCTGAAAATATGAGAATTTATTGTTTCACAGATGATCTACGCCTGCACTTTTGGTAACTTTAATTGCAGGTCAATGAAAGCTCTGTATTCAGAAAATCCTTGAATGACTGTTTTGCAATACTGTAGAAGTTTTGTTATTCAAATCATGTTTTGGTAAATTTTATTGCAAGTCAATGAGAGCTCCGTATCAGAAAGTCCTTATATAACTGTTTTGCAAAATTGTAGAAGTTTTATATTTCAAATAAATTTGTACACTCATCATCTAAGAATATTACGTGCTTAAATTCTCTCGGCCGGGAAATAAATGTATTAGTGATTAGACTATTAAAAGGACTATATTAAGGCCAAGAAGTATAATCAAGTGAAAAGGAAAGGTTGTGAATCCAAGTGACCTTTATAACATTATTTAAGTAGGAGAGAAAAGGAGGATAATCATCATCAGCATATTTACAGAAAGGGTTGTTGGATAAGGCGCTGAGACACGTGAAAAAGAAAAAGGATTTCCACCAAGAATCTTAACATTGCTTGGCTAGGCTTGATCTGAAATGGATCCTCGAAGTTATGGCATGGTAGAGGTTATTTCTGCGGTTATCTAGTGTTGAGGAACATCGGTTATTTTCCATGCTTTAAGTTTCACGTCTTAAAGAAATTCTTGATTGCCTTCACAATGGCCAAGTGTGTGGAGGTATTTGCAGACGACGAAGGTGTGAGCAAGGTGGAGTGGAAGGCTCGACTCCACACTCCACACCCCTCATAAGAAGCAAGGCATGCAGAGCCACGAGCATGCGGCGGAAGGAACAGGAGTCGAAGGGGGCATAATGCCGCACTTGCACTTCCGAGAGACTAAAGTTTGCGGAGCTGTGGACCAAGCAGAGAATAAGCCATGCGGAGGTCATCGAGGGTAGCCTAACCCCCGCACTGTGCATCCTGCACTCCGCAACGATAAAGGCATAAGGGTGACCAAGCAAAGAACAAACCATGTAGAGGTCGTCGGGAGAGGGGGGGGTCTTAACCCCGCATTCCACATCTGCACTCTGCAAAGGCATAAGGCAACAAGGTGACCCCAAGACCATGACCTATTTGGCATGCGGTGTGGCCACACCGTTTGTGCCATGTTACATGCTGACCAATCAGAGGTCGCCAAATGGCTAAAAATGAAAAGACATAAAATGTTGTTTCCTTACCTAAAAGAACTTGTAACGACTTCTTTGGAAAATGGTTGGCATTTACTTTTAGGATACCCTTTAGCAACAAGATTAGAAGGGATCGCAGAGAAGTTAGAGGGGTTTAATTCGACCATCTTGAAGACAAAGGTAGAAGGGATCCCAGAGAAGGTAGAGGGGTTTAATTCAAGATGGGGGATCCCAGAGAAGGTAGAGGGGTTTAATTGGACCATCTTGAAGACAGAGGGTTGGCACTTGCACCAAAGGAGATGTCCGAAGAACATTTGTCCCAGCCTTCCAGGAGGAATTTACTAGAGAATTTGTTGGTGTACTTTGAATGGACATGGGATCGAACCAATGGACTTGGCATCAAAATTGTTTGGTCTCTTCTTAAAAATCAATTGGGAAATAATCTATTTGAAGGCAACTTGTAAAATCAGACCACAAGTAATAGGATAAGATCAACTTATCCTCCACATAGACAACATAACTCAAAAAATAGACAGAGAAACTCAAACAGAATGAGAACATAACTAACCTATTATTTCTGTTGTGCAAAAATACAAAGAGAGGCCCTCTATTTATAGCAATTTTGGAGGGGTCTGCATTTATGAAGGTGGTTGGCAGGTAGTTGGGAGATATGATTAATTTCCTAAGTGAGCTTAACTAGTCTGATTACATACTTACGCTAACACCCCCCCCTTAAGTGAAACTTAGGGAATAAAAAATGGGTCCCGACTACAAGGCCATGATAGCTACCCATGTACAAAATGCTCAAATCATTAGACAAAAAAAAAGGAGGACAGAGACTACCCCCCCTAAGGTCAACTTCCTTCACCCCAAGGAAGGTGCGGAGTTGAACATACCGAGTCTCTGTCAAGGGTTTAGTGAAGATGTCAACAACCTACAACTCAGTGCAACAATATTGTAAATCAATAATCTTATCATGAATCCACTGTTTGATATAATGCATGTGAACTTCTATGTGCCTGGTGCGTCGATGCTCTACTAGCTCCTTGGAAATATGGATAACACTCTGATTATCACACCAAATTAGAGTAGGTTGCTCCATCTGAAAATTGAGCTCAGACAAAATTTGTCGAATCCAAATAGACTCGGTGGCAACCTTAACAACACCTCAGTACTATGCTTCTGTAGAAGAAAGAGCGATGGAAGCTTGCTTCTTGCTAGACCAAGCAACGTGACCAGAGCCAAGATGGAAGACATAGCCAGAGGTGGACTTGTGGTCATCAAGATCACCAATCCAATTAGAGTCAGTATAACCCATTAAATTTGTATGACCATTAGAGGAATAATGAATTCCATATGTGTGTGTCCCTCTAATGTAGCGAAGAATTCTTTTTGCAACTTTCCAATGAAGCTCATGTGGTTCCTGCATGAACCGAGAAACCAACCCAATTGCATAAGCGATATCGGGACGACTATGAGTCAAGTACAAGAGGCTACCAACAAGTTGTCGATACAATGTTGCATCAACCAAAGGAGTGGAACACTTTGTTGACAAATTTACCCTTGGCAAAAATGGTGTGGGTGCAAATTTGCAATCCAACATGTGAAATCTATTCAAGATGTCCAAGGCATACTTGGGCTGAGAGATACTTATCTCGGATGCATATTGAGTGATCTGTAATCAAAGGAAGTAGTGAAGAGGCCCTAAGTTTGTCATATCAAGTTATTGATGAAGAGTAGACTTCACATGTTTGATCAAGGCAGATGACCTCCCAGTGAGAATGAGATAATCTACATAAAGAATAAGAAGAAGGACATTGTTTTGCCGCAAGACATAGACATTTGAATCACACTTGCAATGAGAAAATCCTTGAGAGAGAAGAAATGAATCCATCTTTTCATACCCAGCCCTAGGAGCTTGTTTGAGACCATACAAGGATTTTTTAAGTTTGCACACAAGTCAAGAGTCCTGGATAAAACCAGGTGGCTGCTCCATATATATTTCTTCTTGTAGATCTCCATGAAGAAAGGCACCTTTGACATTCATTTGGTGTACTATCCACTTGCGGGATGTAGATAGAGAGAACAAGGCTAATATAATTCATTTTAGCCACGAGTGCAAAAGGTTTCAGAATAGTCAATGCCCTCAACTTGAGAAAAACCTTTAGCAATCAGTTGAGCTATGTACTTGTCTATAGTACCATCTTTTGCATACTTGGTTGGATAGACCCACTTGCATTGAACCAATTTTCTACCTTTTGGAAGAGGGACCAAGTCCCAAGTGCAATTTTTTAACAAGGAATTATACTCATCTTCCATGGCTGTACCCCACTCTACAATACCACGGGCCTCATGAAAATCCTTTGGATCTGAAGCACTAGCCATGAATACTCGAGGAGTCCTTTAAAGAGAGGACCTAATTTTTCTTTGACCCCAATTAGGAAGTGATTGAAGAACTTCATTACATTGTTTTTCAAGAGCACAATCATTAGGTGGTGGAATCAATTCAAAAGAAGGAAAATCTTACAAAGATCCAAGATGCTGAGGGGAATGTTCATCAAATCGAACACTCCTGCTGATGATCAACTCATGTGTGTCACGATCAAGTAATCTATACCCTTTAACATCATTAGGGTAGCCAACAAATATGCAAGGCTTACTTTGAATGTCCATTTCCTTGTGTTTTTCTTTGGGAATGTGGGCCCAAGCATTATACCCAAAGACTTTGAGATGGCTTACAAAAGGTTTCCTTCCACTCCAAGCTTCTTCTGGGGTCACCCCTTGGACAACTTTGTGAGGTGTGCAATTTTGAACATAGTTGGCACAATTAATGGCTTCAGCCCAAAACTGTGGCGAAAGACCTTTAGAATGGAGCATGCAACTGGCCATCTCTTTCAAGGTTCAATTTTTTTCTTTTAGCGACACCATTTTGTTGTGGACAATATGGTTTAGAATGTTGTATTTGAATTTCTTCATTGGCACAATATTCTTCAAATCAGAATGGAGCATGTAACCGCCATCTCTTCAAGGTTCAATTTTCACTGTTTTAAATGAAATTTCCACGAGCTCAGCCATTCAAACCATACGACATATACCATTCCGCAGTTCTGATTAATTTTCCAGATTATGTTTCTTTTCAATGAAGTTGGCTTTGATAAGAAAATTGTCAAACCCTCATAATTTTTGTTCTTTAAAATTCGAACTAAGTATAGCCCGAGTAATCATCAATGAATGTAAGAAAATAACGGGCACTTTGAAAATACAAGGTAGGGAAAGGACCTGCAATATCCCTATTGACAAGTTGAAGACCTTTGGAAGCTCTCCAATATTTTCCTATCAAATGTATCTCGAGGGATGCGGCGTCCCCAAGGCCGATCCTCGTTACAGATCATGATATACGCAATGAATTGTAAATGTGTTCTATAGGTCATGGAGCCAAGTTTTGTATAATCCGGAAGGTTTATGTGTTTGTTAGGCCGTGGAGCCTAAGTGTTGAAGGCCGTGGAGCCCTCAACATGTAAATTGTACGCGCATCAATTACTAAAATATAAACAATCACCAGCAAGGCATCACCACCCATGAATGAGTGATGGGGAATGGAACACCACGTGAGTGCTGTAGAAATTAGGGTCACAGGAAAGGCTTCATGGAGCTTAACTAAGCCTAGGGGCTTAGGCCCGGAATAATATTTTACTATTACGGGCAGAGACATGCGCGACCGTTCCGGTAATGGGAGGAACGCGTAAGGATGTATCACTGGTATCGCAAGATAGCTCAGGGTGACAAGCGTCAACCCCGGTGCATGCAAATATAATCGCCAAGATGAACCGCGGAGGGGATCTTCATCCATTCTGACCCGAACCTCTCGAAGGCAACCCACGCACTTTGCCGACACGCTATTCGCCTCCAGCCAAAGCCCGGTGGTTTTTCCCGAGGGAAACTGGTACACCCCGCCTGAGCTGGAGTCCGGCTCTCTTAGAAATCCCAGAGGATTTCCAACTGAACCCGTGGTTAACCCGAAGGGAAGAATCACCGGTTGTTCGAAACGCCGAAGCCAGCCCGTGCTGCGGAGCCCGTTCAAAACATCACCGCGGAGATCATCCTGGCGATTGGTCGACCTATTGGGGAAGTCCGCGGTTCCCCATATTAGCTGTGACCACGCAGACCGGATCATGCGGAGAGGCTTGTTACTGGAGTTTACCTCCGTGAGAGAGGCGCAGGGAGAGAACTCCGGAAGGAACCTTGTAGCTACCAAAGAGCCCAGAGACTTCCGGTCCGTCTGTTCCTGTAACCCAAGGTAAGTGGAGATCGGTAGCTTAAGGACTGTCTAGGTGACAGAAGGTGCACTCTCCTAGGGTAGAACATGCATGTGGGTAATGAGAATCTGTGAGAAATGAGCTTGGGAGATTCTCGGAGAGCTTTCCTTTGGTGGTTAAGGTATGTTATCCTCCCGCAACCTCACCTAGCCTAGGATCCCAGAGCTCGGTCCCGGGGCCGGGGCGGTGACCTACCGCTGATTGGCGAACAAAGGTGGTCTAAGGTCGGAGAGGTGGGAAGGCCCTCGCGACTTACAGAATTTCACCGCTAAAGCTGGCATTCAATTGCTGCTTTTAATCATGTTGAGCATGACCGCTCTGTTTATGTATCATGTTTCTCGCTGTGTAAATGAATTGGTCGCTGAATGCTATGGCTTTGTTTAATCGTAGAAGTAAAGAATCCTATATACTTTACTTTGAGAATTAAGTGTTTAATTGTGTTAAATGCATGTGGTTATAATTCTTGTATGAGTTGTGTAAACATTCATGTATAGAATGAATCGAGGTTGAAACCTCAGAAAGGGAAAGGGTACACCAAGCAAATTGGTATCGAGTTTAGGTTTTGATAATCGAAAGCCTGATGGGCTGGAGCGTCTTTGGACCGAAATGCAGGGGAAATCGCCTAGAGTACCAATTTCGCACCTCGGTTTGCTCGAAGGCCAAGGAGACACTTGACGAAGCTTTATTAAGAACTCGAGGTAATCTGCAGCGAAGGTACCGATGTGGTCTAATGCACCATCGCGGAGATGTCTCCATCGGTGTTAGAACCGCGATCCGTTCGGTAGAGGAAGGCTGTAACCCTTGTAACCGCTGACCGAGAATGTGCACGGGTTTAAAGCTTTTGATATTGTAATGGGAGTGGAAAATCGCGGATACGCCAATCCCGGATTATTAGGAACCACCGAATGCCGACCAATCGTAAAGTCCCAACCGTAGGATCATTTGGGAGATGTTCGAGGGTTAAACCTTCGATACTAGCTTAAAGTTCAATAGATCTAAACCGCCCGAAGATCTGAGGACATCGGTCGCCAGATCGCTTCCATACTCCGGGATTCGCATATCTGGGGTCGGCGGTAGTTCCGGACTTCGCTGGTGGCTAAGTCGCGGAGAGGATCATGATCGTCCATCCGAGGAGGACAGTGGCGGTGATCGGTGGATCTCGTGAACTCGCAGGTTCGCAAGGTGAGAGTCCGAGTCATTCCAAATTCACAGGAGGGAGCGAGGGACAACCGCTGGATCCGCATCACCTGAGTGACCGCAAGTTGATTAGAATCCCATCGCCTACCGCTCGGTTCAAGGTTGAAAGGGAGTCGCTGACTTCACAGGCATGGGCGCCGAGAGCCAGCGTAACGACACGGGCGTAACCACAAGGTAATTCGTGACCGACAGCGTAATACGCCGCCAGGAGAGGAAAGGAGTCAACACTGCTGACTTTCGCCTTGGGGACGCCATGACAAGAGCATGGGAGTCGACGCTGAAACCTCCGCCGGCAGCGCAGTAGCTAAGAGTGCTAACACTGACTTGACCTAGGCTACTGGCCATGCGTATGCAGACGCTTAGCTGCAGGAGGGAGCCATACCTTGTCGCATATCGGGTATCGGCGTTAGAGGAAATGAGTCGAGAGTATTCGACTACCTAATCCCCGCTGAGATTGCGAAGTTGCAAAAGGGTGACTCGGTTACTTAATATCTAACCGCTCTGGCTTCGCGGGACCGAGATTCCGGGTTCAAGTCTAAATTGCGAAATGAAGCGTATTCAAAAATTGCGGAAATTGGAAAACATTTGGCAAATTGATTGTTTATGAATGATGAAGAATTGTCAAGAAAAAGAAGGCTCAAAAAATTTGAGTCGTCTGCGCATTACATTGCAGAAGACTGACGAGTGCCATAACTGTTTGGAAATTGCCTCAAATGCAAAGAAATGGAATAAATACATAATACTCCCAGTTCAAGAAACTTATTTAAAAACAAAATGTCTTTTATTTTTGTTCAACTGTTTATAAATGTTGAGGATTGTTCATGAAGTTTAATGGCTCCATTGAATTAACCGCATTAAACAAGCAGGTGCGTAGTCTGAACTAAGGCCAAAACTCCGCTAATCAACGCTAAGTATGGAAGAGTGCAGATTACTCCTAAAATAGAAGATGAAATAGGAAGGAAAGGATGTTAACCGAGGAGTCGAAGGATCAAACTTCATTGGCAATAATGGGAAACGTAGGATGGATAAGGAAGGACATATGATGAAAATCATTGAAGGGTTACAAAGAGATGCCAAGTTCTCATTTAGAATGATACAGTCGAAAAGCTCATGAAAGTCAAGGATCATTGTGGTGACCAATTTAAAGCGTTGAAGAGCCCTGAAAGAATAGAGAAGAAGAAACTTGAGAAGGGAAGAGACTCATGTACGACAGAGAGTCGCAGAAATCTTGGGAGAAGAAGCAGATCGAGGAGTGGTAACAAACACTACCGTCTCTCCCCGAAGAATTATGGCAAGGAAACACACAGTAGTCCAAGCCCGTCCCCCACCAGAAAACATCGAAAATCTGAAAAAGAGGAATTGAAAGGAGAGATGAATAAAATTAAACCTCCAACATTTCTGATGGAGAGCGAAGAAGGGCGAAATGGCTTCCATACGAACAATGAGAGAAAACCCATCTTCTAAGCAATTTTGGGATAACCGTAAGAGTAATAAGAAAGAACAGAAAGGCGTATGGAAGTAAACCTTCCTTTAAACGCCTTGGGGACAATCATCTTTAAAGAGCCCAGAGTTGAAAGGAGTGAGCAGATGCCAAGGCCTCCACCCATGGAGTATTGGAGCTATAAAGGGAATCATAGGTGCCGTAGACTCCCTACGTAAAGACAACAAAAGCAAGAACTGCTTCATACTGCCTGTTGTCAAACAGTTGAGGATATGGCAACATAATGCTGGCAAGGGATTCACGCTGTACCGAACAATAAGCAAGCTGAATTTCAATCGCGACATGATTGAAGTGGAAGGCATGATCAACAACCACACCATTTATATTTTAATTGATTCGTGGCTAGCCTTAGTTATGTAGATCCTAGGGTGGAAAGTTTGCATCTAACGGAAGAGCAAACATGAGAAGTCTTGGTTAGTGCGCTTAGCCAATGTGAATCGAGAGAAGGTCACCGACTATTAAGTCCCTCAGCGGATGAAAGGAATGAGCACTAAGGTCAATTGAACATCCCGCCTTTAGGTTCTGGCGATTGCTTAATTGGCTGACCAGCACCATGCCCTTTTTGGATTGTCGAAATAAGAGGTTCGCATGTCTGAACGAAGAAGGGAATCGTGCAATGTATTCAACTGGAATCTCTGTGAGTCATAGTCGGTAGAGAAATCCCATGCAACCGGGCGAAATGTTACCTGAAAGGTTGTCAATTATTTGCAAACCATGTGGAGGAAACAACCAACGATAAGGTGTCATGTATCGGAGATCATGCACTACTAAATGAGTTTGAAGATGTATTACAGGAAGTACCTAGACTACCTCCGAAGAGGGACATTGACTCTTCTATAAATTTTATCGCCCCGAGCGCATTCAGCTTCGAAAGCTCTTTATAGGATGAGCACACCAGAGACGAAAGAGTTATAACCCAAAATAAGAGCTATTAAAGAAAGTACACTGTCCCGTCACCGTAGCCCCAAAACGCCCGCTGTAAGAAGAAAGATGGACGGTTGAGGTCAGATTGACTAATGGTCATTGAATAAAGTCACCGTCAAGAACAAGTATCCTCCACCAAGGATTGATGATCTTTGATCAATTAAAGGATGAAAAAGTATTTTCAGTAGATCTGTGATCTCGATATCATCAAGTGAGGATAAAAGATGAAGACATCAACAAGACCTTCGTAACAAGGTACCATCATTATGAGTTCACGGTGGTAACGTTTGGATTGTCAAATGCACCAAATGTTTTCATGTGTTTAATGAATGTTGTGTTCATAAATTATCCGACAAGTTTGTCAAGGTCTTCTTTGGATGATATCTTGGCGTATTCCAAGATAGAGGAAGAAAACGAACAACACTTGAGAATGGTGTTGCGGGTGTTGAGAGAACAGCTTTACGCAAAACCGAGCAAGTGCTCATTTTACCAAAACAAATCCATTATCCGGGATAATATTATTTTCTCAAGAGGGGATCGCCGGTGGATCCCGAGAAGGTACAAAGCTATTCAAGAGTACAACGCCAAGAAAATGTGATGGGTTAGATCCTTTATGGGTCTGGCAGGCTATATAGGAGGTTCATAGCCGATTTTCAAGGATAGCTCATATTATCACTTCCTTGCAAAGGAAGGAGAAGAAGTTTCAAAGTGGATCGATGAATGAGAGAGAGCGCCTTTCCAAAGAATCGGAAGTAAATCATTAATTAGTGTCTAACCCGGTGATTGCGCATCCGTACAAGGATTGCGTAGTACGTAATGCATGCGGTAAGGAGGGAATGGAGGAGTTCCCTTTACCAAGAAGGAATTGTAGTTTGCTATGAATCCCGGAAAGTCGAAGAGCATGAGAGAATTATGCTACTCATGATTTAGAGTCGGCAAAGAAGAAACCATGCATTGAGGAAATGGAGATATTACCTCACGGGAAGGAGATTCAATTAATAGCGCACTACAATGGTCCGGTATTTATTTGATCGCCCAACCCTAAATGCCGCAAATTAGATGGTCGAATTTCAGAATAAGGACTTGATATCGCACATATCAAAGGAAGCGTCATTGAAGTGGTCAGACATGCACTCGGTAGTGTGATGAATTACATGCTACAACCATTAAGTAATGTACATAACCCAGAAGTTGAAAGACGTGATTCTTTGAAGTAGCACGCCGCATTTGCGTTATTAAAAGACCTAGTAAAGCTACAACAACGTGAGAGACCACAGACTGAGGGAGGTTATACCTTAGAAACCGATAGTTTAATTTCCATAAAACAGTGTGTACGCGTACCTAATGACCGAAGCGACAATTCTAAAAGAAATGCATAATGATTCTATGCTAGTCATCCCTCGATAATTGAAGACCGTGGAGCGCCAAAAAGCCATTATTTTGGCCGTATGAAGAAGAAATTGGTCAATACACGCCGATGTATTGAATGCCGGTCAAATAAGGTCGAAAGTACGTGACACCCAGGTTGTTGCGTTCTCTTTACCTATTCCCCGAAAGTGGAAATGGGATGTGGTAACAATGGATTTTATCAATGTGGATTGCCCGTAACAAGCAAGCAAAGATGATCTTAATCAGGCAGGACAAGCTTACGAAAGATGCCCATTCTATTCCATTGAAAACCACTCACAGAGTAGCAGATGTTGCTGGTATCTTTTAAAAGAAGTTGCACGCTTTGATGGAATTTAGACACCAGAAATCGATAGGGGACCGAAATTCACTTCAATTCCGAGAGGACTCATCAAGGGATCTCGGTAATCAACTCTCGCGACGCGATATCATCCCCGAAGTCCGGATGGACGTATTACTGAAATCGTAGTAACAGATTACGTCAGAATGTATGTGATGGATAAACCATCAGGAAGACTACCTACATCCGGTAGAATTTGCTTACAATAATGGCAATCAGACATCTCCGGCAGATGAGTCTAATCGAGTAACTTTATGGAAGAAAGTGCAACACTCCAAAGAGTTGGGATAATCCCACCGCATTTAACAAAGAATTGATCCAACTACTCAAAGAGATGAAGATCAAATGATAAAAATCAAACAGAATTTGAAAGTTGCTCAGGACATGAAGAAAATTTATGTAGAAAATAATAGAGTTTTCAGGTATTTTAAAGTGGGTGATTATGTTTTTCTGAAAGTAAAATCTAGTAGGATTTCCCTGAAGTTGGGAATTTGTGCCAAGTTGGTAGCAAGACTTTGTGGGCCATTTCAGATCCTAGAAACGATTACGCTTGCATATATGCTTGCATTAATTGCATCTAAGGACCGCATAATGTGTTTCATGTTTCACTACCTAAGAAATATGTACCCTGACGCCAATCATGTTATCGATTGGAAAGTTATTCAGGTGGAACCAGAAGGTGTCCGCGCGCGCCTCGCAAGATATTGGACAGAAAGCAGCCCTAATCGAAAGCTATAGTCAGAAGGTCCGACCGGTACGGTCCCGAGACATGGGAGCATGGAGCAGCGCGAAATCGTGATCTTTGAAAAATTTTGAAAGACTTGCAGACAGTGTAAGTTGCAATCGGCGGGACGCTGCAAAATTATGGGGAGGGGATTGTAGTGTCCCCTAAAGGCCGGTTCCGTTACATCATGATATTAGCTAGCCGAATTCAGGTCAGGTTCTAGGCCGGTGGAGTCGCTTTGTATGCAAGCCGGAAGGTTTATGTGTTTCGTTAGGCTAGGAGTTCCAGTGTTGAAGGCCGATTACCGACAAAATTTGCATGTATGCGCATCACTCACAAAATATAAACACCGCCGCCGCGCACGACCACCCATGAATGAGTGATGGGACCGAAATTCATAGAGTGGGTATGCACCATCAATATTTTAATATTATTTTAAAAGAGACATGCATTTCTGTTTATCATAAGTTCCTGGCAGGAGGAACGCAGTTGGGATGCATCGGTACGCATGCAGTCCCCTGGGTGACAAGTTTCAACCCGGGTGCATGCAAATATAATCGCCAAGATGAACTGCGTGAAGGGGGCTTCTCCATCGAACCCAAACCTCTCGAAGGCGGAACCTGGGTGACGACCTTTGCCGTGGATTACTGTTCGTCAAAGCCGTGAAGCCCGTGGTTCGAGGAACGGTACACCTCGGCCCCGTGAGAATAGGGGAGTTCCGTGGTCTGTCGAAATCCCGTTAACCCGCGGTTGAACCCGAAGTGGAAGAATCACGGTTGTTCGAAAGCCGAAGCACCGCAAGGCGGAGCCCTCGCTCCAAAACATCGTTCGAGATCATCCCAGGATTGTCGAATCGGTTTGGGGAAGCCTGTCCTGTTCCCCTGTATTGTTGCAGACCACAAGATCGATCAAGGTGAGGTTTGTTATCACGGTGGAGCCTCCTCCGTGAGAGAGCATAGAGGGAGAAGAAGAGAACTCGAAGGAACCCAGTCGCCATAGATTCAAGACTTCCTCGGCTCGGTCTGCTCTGTAGAACTCCAGTGGGAGACCGGGACAAAATTAAGGACCGCCTAGGTGATGGCACCTCCGGGTGGTCGCTACGGGGAATGAGGAGGGTCCGGTGGGCGGAGCCGGAGATTCCCGGGAGAGTTTTCTTCCTATGGTTATGTATACATCTCCCCGCAACCCTCCCAGTCTAGGATCCCCTTTGTCTTGGGGTGGAGCTCGGTCCCACGGGTGACCTACTATTGAGTCGATGAACAAAGGTGGTCTGCTATCAGAGGTTCGGAAGGTTTGCACTCTATTGGTGAATTATACCGCTAAAAGCTGCTATCTCTAGTAATCATGTTGAGCATGACCGGTTGTTAAGCGTTATGTATCATGTTTTCCGCTGTGTAAATGAATTACTGTTGAATGCTATGGCTTGTTTAATCGTAGCAGTAACTTATATATTTTACTCTGAGAATTAAGTGTGTTTAATTGTGTTAAATGCATGTGGTTATAATTCCTGTACGAATTATGTAAACATTCATGTATAGAATGGTAACTGAGAGGTTGAAAACCTCGGTAGTGAAAGGGTACACTACATGATGCTTTACAAGAACACACCCAGTGCAAACACCATCAACAACTGAGATATGAGGAAGATCAATGACCATATTTTGCTTAATTAGTTGTTGAAGATAACGATAGTTTAAGTGACCAAATCGCTCATGCCATAATTTACTTAACTCATTTGAGTGAGCAAGTAATACATTGGTAGGAGATTCTTGCACAAAATGAGAAAATGAGTACAAGCGAGCATTATGATCCACTTTCCGTATGGCAACAATTTGTGAGGGATCCTCGATTTCACGAACAACAACAGAATCAAGAGTAAATAAGATTGTTCTCCTTGAGCCAGAATTTGCAATCTGATAAATTGAGAGAAAATTAGTTGAAAGATTAGGAACATATAGAACATTGTTGATCATGCCATCTATCATCTCAATGTGTTAATGTTTAAGCCATTATTATATATGTTTGCATTTCATTAGATAACAATAGCATAATCCAAGATCA
>SNQJ01S0020414.1:72630-96730 GCA_010110895.2 Picea sitchensis
TTGGTCCTATTACAATAACCGACATGATCAATCCACAATGAGGATTGATCCTATGAATAATATATCAATAATAATAAGAATACTCTTTGCAGTTACATTATTTCAACACAATGGACCCTTGCCCATCTACAACCAAAGGTGAAGAGTTTCCCATATAAATATGCTTGGTATTGCATGAATTAATGGAAGCAAACAAATCCTTATGTGCAACCATGTGATGAGTTTCTCCATAATCAAATATCCATTTAGGTGGGGAAACTTGTCTTGCCATAGTAGAGAGAGCTTTAGCATTTCCTGTACTATTGCTAGAAGAAGATGGATTGACATTTAAATTGTGTTTCTTCATTTTTGAAGACAAAACAACCAATTTCTTCAAGCAACGAGACTCTGGATGACCTTTTCCACAAAAGGCACATTTAAGAGAACTTTTCTTTCCTTTACAATCTTGCTTAGATGAGTGATTTGAAGAGTTGCACTCCTTTGTGCTTTGCGTTTGTTTCCATTCAAATGCCTTTTTATGTTGTATCTTTGAGTTAGCTACAAGAGCATGAGACTTAGAATTTTTGGAGCTAAAATAACCCATTTGAATGAGTTTATCTTGCTCACGAGTAAGTCTTTCAATAAAAGCATCAAAAGAAGGCATTGCAAAATTTGGCCCCAAGGCATCCCTACTAGAATAAAATGTGGAAACAAACATTGAATATGGCTCACCTAACTTAGAGAGTATTGACAAAATGAGTTGTTCATCCTTTTTGTCAATATTACAATCCTTTCACTGAAGCCGAAGAGACTTGAACTTGGAAATGAAATCTTGAATATTATCAAAATTATTACGATTGAGATTAATTCATCTTCCAATTGATGACCACAAATTTCATTTGTTTTACCAAATAGTTGTTGAAGTTGCTTCCATGCTGCATCAGGAGTATCCATGCCTTCAAGATGGAACAATAGTTCCGGAGAAAGAGATAGACATATTAAACCTAAAGCTTCATCACAACGATTATGACATTTAGGTTTTTCAATATTTCGCGTGGGTTCAATTTTTGTACCAATAGTAACCCTATATAGACCTTTACTCCGCAATAAAACAATCATTGCAGATTTCCAAGTAAAATAGTTACGAGGAGTTAATATGGGCAAAGCCAACTTATCTGCCATAGTAAGAGAATCAAATCACTAACCACACATCAAACAAATCACAAGGCTCTAAATCGGGCTTGGTGACCCCCCCTCAAAAAATATTTTATTAAAAAAAGGCACTTAGGGTTTTACAAGAATTATTTCCCAGCACATAAAAAAAAGGTGTAACCTTGATTTGAAAATAAAATATTCAATCTCTAAAGAGTTTAACCTTGATTAAAAGGTCAAATCGATGTTTTGGGCAAGATAGATGAGCAACTCTATTTCTGGGCAAGAGAGGGATTGATTTTACAACAGAGGGCACATCTTCAGCGTATCCCTCATAAAGAAATCGACCCATGAACAAACCCACCAACAGACCCACGAAGTAAGTAGTGATCTAGGCAGAGAGAGCCCACCCCTCTGCGGACAACAGACTGGTCACAAGGAGAGCCGACCTCTTTCCAAAAACAAACGAGCAACAACTAACCTACGAACAAAGATTAAGTTGACCCAACAACAGAGGGAAAACCACCCACGAACAAAGGTGAACACTGTCTGTTCAATTCGGGTCAACAAAGAAAACATGTAGGAGACCGACCTAAAACATGCCCATATCTCAAAATAGAGGCAACAAGGAGAGATGGAGGAGGCTGAGGCCATGTAGCTCTAATACCATGTAAAATCAGACCACAGGTAAGAGGATAAGATCAACTTATCCTCCACATAGACAACAAAACTCATAAAATAGACAGAGAAACTCAAACATAATGAGAATAGAACTAATCTATTATTTATGTTGTGCAAAAATACAAAGAGAGGCCCTCTATATATAACAATTCTGGAGGGGTCTTGCATCTATGAAGGTGGTTGGCAGATAGCTAGGAGATATGATTAATTTCCTAAGTGAGCTTAACTAGTCTGATGACATACTTATGCTAACACGACCATTAAAGGACTCATCAATAGAGAGCCAAAATTAGAGTGTTGTAGAGTCTGATTGCTAGAATCATTGATTACAGTTCAAAGAGTAGGGAGCTGATTTGGAAGTTGTCCATTGTTGAATTTGGTTGTTGAAAAGAACACCTTCTTGGATCTGCTGCCAAGAAAAGGGGATCGACCTCCACCACAAAATCTTGGCCCTGCTAGTAATACTCGACCCCCTACAACAAGAAATTCAACCCTTTAACCAAAAAACTCAACACAACAAGAAATTTCGGCCTCCCACGGCAAGAAATCGACCCAACAAGGAAAATACAACCTCCTCTAATGATGATTTGACCCCTACTCAAGTAAATTGGCCCTCTCACAGTCAAACTCAACTTGCACAAGATGATATGGCTCCCGCTAGAACCAAACGACCTCTAAAGGTCTAACTCGTCCTCCTCCAAGAGGATTATGGCTYCTACATAGTCCAAATTGTTGCAAAAGATGGATCAACCTCCTCAAAGATGAATGCAAGTGGAAGATCTGAATGATCTCCCCTCCTAATGGCTAGAGTGAAATATTTCACCACCAAAACCCGATCAACTAGGGTGGAATCTTTCACCATCGAAACCAATCCAAACAAGGGTTTTAGTTTGAACCCCGAAGGTTCAAAGAACTCTCCAAATCAATATTAGAAATAATCATTAACATAATGAGAGAACGAACTCTCATCTTTCTTTTATCCCTCTCACCTTTTTGTTGACCCTTTCACTTTTTTACCTTCACTTAAGTGATTAAAGTGACTTTATAAGGTTTTATTCACTTTATTCTTCAAGTCACTTTTTAATTACTCAATGTCACTTTATAATGTAGTTTTTTCCTCCAAATGACATCAAATAATTAATCTATTAATTTCCTTTTTTAATTGACCATGGCCCATGGGAATTAGATAAACCATTAATTCGTCCTCCTTGAGCGATCATTTGGAAGGGGACATTACACTCCTCCCTTCTCGAGATTGCTTGTCCTCAAGCAATGCCGACACAACCATACGAACAACAGGTGGAGCCAAACTGTCATGCAAGGTACTAACACAAGAGGCCTCCTGAAGGCCACTGATCAAAAGAGTAATTAGATATTGTAAAGACCCAATCCACCCCTCATAGAATCACCCTCCTAGGAAGCTAGTCCAAGGCACTATAAGAGTGAGCTCCTGATAATAAAAACTGGCTCTTCCATCTGTACTAGTTGCCAAATTGTCAAACCATGAAGTCCCAAGATCCCATGCTAGCCCTAGAAAGGACCCACTATGCTGAGGCTATGCCACTCTAATCATAAATATCTGACCCTCATGCCTAGATTGCATCCTCCACTCCTGGAATCCCAAGTTGTAATGTCTAGAAGAATTGTCTCCACTATCAATGATCACACCTTGGAAATGTATCTCAATGGAATCAAAGTCCGCAAGTCCACTGTCATACTTGATCCTAGGTGTCAACAAGGAAAATTTGTCTTGCCGTTTAGAATGTTCCCCAACATCTCTTCTTGAGGCATCCCGAAAATGAAATGGACCACTTAGATGAGTTCTTGGAACCCACAACCAAACTAGAAGTCCACCATCCCTCGAGCCAACCGACTCCCACTATGCTACATTAATAACAATTGGGATCCAAATATGCCAAGTTTTGAATTCATGTTTTTGTATGCACCCAACTGATGGAAACAAAGTACTAGGAGTCAACTCTATGCTTGCTAATCCGCGCAACTCTTTCCAAAATGTATTGAAAAATGTGTTGTCCCGATCACTATCCATGTACTTAGGCAACCCATGGAGTCTAAACACCTCTCTAAAAAACAATTCTGTCGCCTGCGGTGCCTCATAATCTGATGGACTCACAAAGAAACGTGCCAACTTGGTCCATCGATCATCAATGATATAAATACAATCCCTGCCATATACCTATGGTAGACCAATGATGAAATCTGTCGACACACTCTCCCCCTTCTGTTCTGGAATGAATATAGGCTACGATAATCCTGTTGGATGGGTATGTTTTGATTCCTTCCGCTGACAAGTCATACACTCACTCATTTGTCTCAACACATCGTCCTTGAGGCATCTCCATGAGAACCTCTCTGATCTGTTGGGAAGTCCTAAAGTATCCAGAATGCTTTGCCAAGGGTGTATCATGTATAGCCCTCATGATCTCCTCCCTAAGTGTGGACTCATGGGCTAAGTATATGTTATTTTTGTAGTAGGTAATGTCATCCACCACTTTGTACCTGTCATCCTGAATGTGACCATCCATCAACTCACAAGCAAACCAATCCTTGGAATAATCCACCAGAAGGTGGAAATTCCAATTAAATGAAAGCCCTGTGAGCCAATCCAAGATGGTCTGGATCTTCTCCTGATGTACTTGTACACCCTGTGCATTGATCACATGGCCCAAATATAAAGCCTCCGTCATGCCAAGCTTCTTGTTCCTGACATGCTGATAGGATGATCAAAGATCAGTCTTTGGAAAGTACTTCGTCCCATGCATGAATATGCCCTCCATCTGCTGGGCCGAAACAATCCTAGGAGCACCACTGGACATGCCCCTCAAAACCACCTTCCTACCATCTGTTGCCGTGAACTCTAGCTCCATGGCTTGGTAGTCAACAAAATGATTTCCCAAGGAAACAAGCCATTGAACACCCAATATGATATTAGTATATGGCATCTCAACTACGTAAAAATCATTGGTCAATGTGTAGTTGCCCAACGCTACATCCAACTTCAGAATCTTCTGTGTGCATGGCATACTACGCCCACCAGCCACCACTACATCAAACCCCTCAAAGTCTACTGTAGGAATGCCTCTCCTATTCACCAAAGCCGAGTCAATGAAGTTGTGGGTTTCCCCACCCTCAATCAGAACCATGACACACTGTCCCTGTAATACCCCACAGACCCTAAAGGTGTGAAATCTAGGAACACCTAATAGAGTGGCGATAGTCACCCTTAGTCTCAACGCATTGCTGCTCAACATTCTTAGCCTCCACTTGTGGCTGCTCATCATTTGAATTGTTATGCTCGTTGCCCTGCTCACGCCCTACCTCATCTTCCTCATCATTGTCAGGAAGTACCTTAATATAATGTACCTTACCCTTCCCCATGCATCTGTGACTCGACTCCCAAGGCTCCTTGTTGTTGTAACAAAGTTTCTTCCTCCTCAATTCTCTTTGAGTCTCCTCATCCAATCTATCTTTCCCATACCATTCCTTCTGAAAGGGCTTCTTATCTTTGTTCTTTTGAGCTATGAAAGGTTTAGAAGGATTTTTGTTTTTGGGCACTACATCCTCCATGTCACACGTCCTGATGATAACATCCCATAGTGCCGCTGGTTTGGAGGCCTTAACCCAACCTTGCAGGGGTTCGAAAAGTCCCTCTATAAACAACATAATCAATCTGTGATCGAATACATCCTTCACCATGACTGCAATCCTATGGAACTCTCAAATGTAGGCATTTGGTGTACTTGTTTGTCTAAGTCGTGCTGGCTCCCTGAAATGTATCTCTAGATCCTTCCTATCAAATCTATCCATCAACCTCCGAGTGAAATCCAAGTATGAAGTGATGCTACTATGTTCCAATGTGGCTAACCCATGGTAGCACCACTCATGAGCTTCTCCATCCAAATGCAAGGTGGCATATTTCATGGTTGTTGTCTTTGTCATGGGGTTAAGTTGGAAATATGTGTCCAACTTATGTACCCATGCTCTAGCAATGGATTTGCTAGATCCATCAAAGTAAGGGATGGATAATTTTCCCACTTTCTGTTGAAGCTCCCATCTCTATGGGCCCTTGTTGAACTCCCTAGGATTATTCTTGTACTTGATAGTACAAAATTATGTAAAGACATGGTTGTCTGAAACTCCTCCCCTAGAGTCTGATACTCCCTCAAATACTCCTTAAAGTCTTCCCCTTGTCCTTGCTGCCCCTTATTTCCAGCTAGTTGTCCTTCTAAAAGTTGAGGCATATGAGGTCTAAGAGTCACTCTGCTAGTGGACCCAATGTGATTCTGTGTAGGGACATGTCTATTACTCCCTTCAACACGGTTTCCATTTTGACCATGGCTGCCATTAGTCCCTTGAGTATTTGCCACAAGTTGGGTAAGAATCTCAACCATCTGCAACTTCCCCCTTTCTAGGTTGCTTTGTATCCTCACTATGTCATTTTGTGCCCTTGCCAAGTCATTTAAAATGTGTATAGCGCTATCCTATGGCTGTTCGTTTTTGTCCCCCATGTCTTCCTCTCCTTCTAACCCTGACTGAAAAATATTTTCATCTCCTATGTACCTTCTTCTCCTGTATGTGATGTGTATTACGTCCCCCATATTCATCGAAGTAACATGCAATACACGGGCTGGCAGGAACACCAACTCTGATACCACTATAGTAACCCTCCTTACTGTTGATATGGATTTCTACTTACCGCTGCAATATTTTAGTGTTTGTTTGGTCTAGGACTTCCGTTAAACAATTAGTTAACATACCCAAACCTCACTGTAATAACCCCATTTTTGTTGTTGTTATGTTTTAAATTGATTGTTGGTTTGGGACTTTTGACAAACACTTTGGAAGCATACCCCAATGTCACTTGATGATACCTTCTTGTTGTTGCTGTAGTGTTTTTAAGTGTTCTAAAATATGGGTTGAATTATTTTTGAGTTGGATTGGAATAACCTTGCACTTGGTGGCACGACTTGGATGGAATATTCGAGGTAATGATGAACTTTGAAATGGCTGTAGAATCTCCATCCAAACCACAAGATCCGCTGCCAAGAAAAGGGGATCGATCTCCACCACGAAATCATGACCCTGCTAGTAATACTCGCCCCCCTACATTAAGAAACTYGACCCTTTAACTAGAAAACTCGGCCCAACAAGGAAAATACAACCTCCTCCAATGATGATTCGACCCCTACTCAAGTAAATCAACCCTCTCACAGCCAAACTCGCTCTGCACAAGATGATATGGCCTCCACTAGAACCAAACGGTCTCCAAAGGTCTAACTCATTCTCTTCCAAGAGGATTATGGTTTCTACAAAGTCCAAACTGCTGCAAACGATGGATCAACCTCAAAGATGAATGCAAGTGGAAGATTTGGATGATCTCCCCTTCTAATGGCTAGAGTGGAATCTTTCACCACCGAAACTTGATTAGCTAGGGTGAAATCTTTCACCATCGAAATCAATCCAAACAAGGGTTTCACTTCAAACCCCAAAGGCTCTAAGAGCTTTTCAAATCAATATCAGAAATAATCATCAACATAATGAAAGAATGAGTTCACATCTTTCTTTTATCCCTCTCACCTTTTTGCTGGCCCTTTTACCTTTTTACCTTCACTTAAGTGATTAAAATGACTTTATAATGTTTTATTCACTTTATTCTTCAAGGCACTTTTTAATTACTCAATGCCACTTTATAATGTAGTTTTTTTTCTCCAAATGACATCAAATAATTAATCTATTAATCCCCTTTTTTAATCAACCATGGCCTATGGGAATCAAATATACAATTAAGTCGTCCTCCTAGAGTGATCGTTTGGAAGGGGACATTACATTAAATAAGAGGCAAAACCTTCCATTTATTTAGCAGATGCTTGTACCATGTCTGAGACAAATGTGGCAAACACATCTTATGCAATCCTTTCTCATTCTAATACGACAAAAGAGTCTTTTGGTAGTTTTGAATTGCATTCCAGGTGCACAGGCTCTAAGTTGATGAAGCAAATGGGTTAGTTTGGCCAAGAGCTTGGTGAGAAAGACTATGGTATCACATACTCCATTGTAGTGGAACCTACATTGAAGTGTGAAAGCTTAGGGTTTGGTGGTAAAGACGAAGTGGGTGAATGCTTCAATGTTGTGAAATATTGTGAGCATGTAGTGGTAAAACAATGCAACTCATCTCTAGAGAGTTTATCTCTAAGAGAAGCTAATATCAACATCACCTTTGTCAAGGCAACAAACATTGAAGCAATGGCCACTTCAAGTGAAGAAAATACAACAACAAATGGAGTGGGCATTAGAAAACAAGGCAAAGCAAGCAAAAAACAAGCCACGTGGAGGTCCTTGGGTGGGATTCTAACCCCACACTCCACATCTTCCACTCTGCATAAGGAAACAAGCAAAGGCTCAAGGTAGCATGATAAAGACATACACCAACAAGGTGGCCCCAAGACCAAGACCTAGTTGGCATGTTATGTGGCCAAATCATCCGGTGTGCCACGTGTACAGGGTTACCAATAAAAGGTCGCCACATGTCCAAATATGGAAATGACTAAATGACCATTTCCTTAACAAAAAGAACATATAACAACTTATTTGGAAACTAATTGGTCATGGACTTTTTGAATACCATTTAGTAGCAAGCATAAAAGAGACGGAAGAGAAGGAAGAGGCGTTTAGTTTGACCATCTTGAAGACATAGAGGGTTGACACTTATGCCAAGGGAGAGCATCGAAGAGTATTTGTCCCAACCATCCACGAGGAATCCACTGGAGAATTTGTTGGTGCAGTTCGAATGGATATGGGATTAGGCCAATGGACTTGGCATTGAAATTGTTCATTCTCTTCTTAAAAATTGATTGTGTAATAATTAATTTGAGTGTAGCGATTAGAGTACTCATTAGTAGAGCCAAAATCAGAGTGTTGTATAGTTCGATTGCTAGAATCCTTGATTGTAGTTTAGAGAATAGTGAGTCATGTCGAAAGTTGGCCATTGTTGCACTTGGGTGTTGAGAAGAACATCTTCTTGGAGAGGAGATCCAATGCTAAGCACAAAGTAGGAAGAAGCTTTACTAGATCGAAATCCATTACCTGAGCCAATATTCTAGAGCAGAAGAAGGACAAACTTGTCGAGTTTATAACAAGGGATCACCCACAATATAGTGGTGGGTCTTTCTTTCAAAAGAGGAAGCGATTGTTGATTGCTTGGTCATAATCCACATAGAATAAGAACTTTTGTTGTACACCAATCTTACATAGCTGAGTGTATCAAGGGTAGATGAAGGTGGTACCCTTTCTTGTTGCCTTAAGCGATTGGCATATGAATAACAAAGCTCTAACATAGCTCGATTTGCAATCTACTATTACATGGGATTCTTTGGAGTTGAGCAAACCTCCTCTTCGAGGCTAGTTTTCCTGTTTGGGTTTTAGGGTAAATCGTTTGATTTATGTGATGCGTGATTGCATGTTTTTGTTGTTTTGTATTAATTGCCTAAATATAAAGTAGAATATGAAAATAGCAATTGCATAGGATCCATGTAAAGAACAATAACTTCCACATTAAAAGAAAGTTAATAACATCCATGTTGGTGAGTTGACTTCGCCATAGGCTGGGTGATCGTGGATCAAAGCTGTAAGTAAAATATTAAACGTCAAGTCATCATTGTAGCTTTGACTAAAATTAGAATGATTTGTTGGATATTGAGTCACCATTACACTTATATGTTTTGAGCAGAGAATTCAACATTTCGTCAATGTTGTATCTATATGCCTTTTAGCTGAGAATCCAATGTTGAGTCAATATTGTATCTTTGGATTTGAATGTAGAGCATTTGTAAGAATTATGATACACAAATTTCACATAAACAATGGTGAAGATACAATAAGTAATAATCTATATTATTAATGCTATTGCCATGCATATCATGTTGTTACAAGGGAAAAACTCTCTATGGCCAGGGTAAACCACAACAGACATGTATGACTGCAGAAATCTACTCAATTCCAACATATGCTATATAAACCAATGTGCAAGCGAGATAAGAAATAAGCCTACCTCGTTCTAACGTTTGAAGATGTCCATCGTTGAACACTTCGACTCAAAACTTTATACCTGCGACAAGTTCTCAACATACAAGTAGAGAAAGCATATAGTGATAATATAAAAGGTTAGCACATTAGATAGCATAATCCATCAATAAACATTACAAACATGCCCATGGATAATAATCATATATTTGCATGATACCAATAGGACGAGAAATAAGTATTTCTATTAATAAATGATCACTAGAAGTGATAACATTACAGACTTTCGTGTCGATAGGGTTCGGAACCAAGAAACCAAGTTCCTTCCAACTTTGTCTCCACCACTTCAATCCTCCACCAAAGGCAAGCTCATAGAAAAGAGACAATGAGGTTCTCTCAACAATAGGGAAACAACTTGGGGGCTGAACACTGTGTTCAGACTTGAGGGACAAAGGGATGCAGATTCAATATGAAGTAATTTCTTCAGAGTAACTTTGCTCTCAAAGTTGAATGCTTTCTCCTCTTTTCCATAACTCAGAATTGTGCTCTTATAGCCTTCAAAATGCAACTGAAGGGTCGAGTCTGAATGTTTCCAGTATATGGAAGGCCAAGGATCAGAGATCTCCTATCGTGACATGGAAACCCGACTTCATTTTTTTTTATTTTCTGGCACAAATCCCGATGTACGTGGGCTGTAGTGGAGAAGCCTATGTATACACATATTGTATAGTAGACAGGGCACGTATATGTGGAAAAATATGTATTTTTAGCTCTGGATTCATCAAAAAGGGATGACAAGTCTGCATAGGGAAATGGAAAAAGACCCTCTGTGCAAGATAACAATGTTGAGGCAAATCTTGCTATAATAGATGCCCCCTAATGTGTGAGATCAGAGGAGTATATGCGATGGATGAAATACATTATAAATAACCCAGAAGTGGAGTGGTGTAAACCCCGCTGGAAAGACTAGTTGCTCATTACATTCTATGTTGACTTTACATACATGGCTGCCAATAGAATACAATGCAGATCCATGTGGAAAATATACCAAATAAGTGTCCGTGGCCATGAATAGGCAAATACAAATGCGGTTATATGCCAAACGCTATCATAATCACAAACAAGGCCCAGTAGAACCAGTCTCAAAACCAATCTGAAGATATTTGTATACAATGGAGTATAATATGATGTCCCATGATTACTGAAGTCAAATAGGTGTTGGTCTAATGAAAGAGAAGCAACAACTCAGGAAAGCTGCAATCACATAATGATGTCTTCAAGTCTTCCACACATCCGTCAAAGGTGCAAGTCTACATCATGTGAATAAAGGAGTTGAGGTCGAACACAATGAGACATCGTTTGATTACCGGTCATTGAGGTATACCGTTAATAATTGCGAGACAACCTACAAATAATGAAAGTAGGTATCAAGGCATCAAGCACATTCCTACAAGTGTGAATAAATGAGTCGGTGTCAAACACTTGAGGAATCCATTGATTAAGAGACATTGATGTATTCCCATCTGTCAATGGCGAGAAAACTTGCCACTGATGACTGCAAGCCTCAAGGTACTCATAAAACTCTAGGTCCCATATCTAGAATAAATGAGCTGAAGTCGATGGAAAGAGACTTGCTGAAAGGAGAGCATTAAGGAATCTCTCATTAGTCAGCATGAGGAACAAAGCAAGAGCTTCATAATTTGGTGGAGATCGGACAAAGAACATGTTCACGAACCAATGACCTTGTGCGTTTTTCGCATGTGCCAAATGCAAGCGGTACACAAAAAATACCCTTTGAATAGTAGCTAATGATGAAAACTGCTGACAAAGGCGAGGAAACCACCAATAAGGCTAATGGCATCCAAGACACTGCACAAATCCCAAAGTGTAAATAGATGTCTTGCCGTCGAACACAAGGGAAACCACCCAGTCAATAACCAATGATGAAATGTTGACTATTGGGTTCAAGGTGTCCTACCAATGATGAAAGTAGGGTCAGGGTGCATGATAAGACCATAGTATCATGTGATTCTGACACAAATTGAGGGTATGGCCGACATGCAAAGTCAAGAGTTCTGAGGAATGGATGACACTGGTTGATAGACTTCCTTTGAACAAAAGCATGAGACGTACGGTAGACTCCGACAACATAGACTCAATGATGTGACTATTAGACACATGAGGCATCAATAATGTTCTTTATAGGGACTGGAAGAGTAACCGGCCGATAGAGAAAACTTTGTAATGAGATCAGCGTCCTAAGGCCATGCTAAACCCAAAAGTATGATGACACAAGGACTCAATAACTTTGTGCTCTATTCAAAGGCGACACGACTGTTGCCAAATATAATATAGTACTCCCTTCACGCCTGTCTTTTTTGTTTTTTCATAACAAATGAATGCTATGATACAGAGGAGGAAACAAGTGTCGCAAGTAAGCAAAACTAGTTCCAACAGTGGAACGTACCTATGCTCAATGCAAGGAAATGCACGCGGGATATGGACACTCGGGTTGATGTTCCCTCCAGGGTATAGGGTGTCAAATTGCGAAGGATATAAACAAGGCTCTGCTTGGGTGAGGACGCAAAAATTGCTTAGGCAACAGTTTATAACGCAAAGCGAGAACCGGTTAAAGGCTCAATACTGCAAGCGAGGGCATAAGATGCAATCACAACTTAACGCCAACAAATGTCATTTTTTATGTCTTTTAGTTTACTTGGTGTGAAAAAGGGATAAACTTGTGCCAAATAGACGTATTTTCAAATCCAATTTACAAATGTGAAAAAGACAAGTTCACTTAGCGATCTTTTCTATTTTTGGTAACAAGTCGGAAAAGAGCTTAACTAAGACTCATGACCTTTCAAATCCAATTTAACGAGTGTGAAAGGGACAAATCATTCAACAATCTTTTCGGTTTTTAGACGAGTCAGAGAAGAGCTTAACTAAGACTCGTTGATGCTGTAAAATTGATTCTCCCCATATGAAATACCCGAGGGTACTTGAGGACCTGTCATGGAAAAAGTGTTCGACGGAACCGACATGGAAGACGAAAGATACATGGATGGGGCGTAATAAGTGGGATAAGTACCCATCCGAGCACTGGCTCCTGGAAGAGCATAGCTAGCATTGGATCCATAAGGGGGAAGGTTCCAACCTCCCATGGGGACATGAGTCACATCAAACAAAGAAGTAGGCATCAAAGCCATGGTGCCCCCAGATCCAATGCTAGGATTCATATACGTGGGCCAGGGAGAGGATTTCACGGGTGAAGGCATATCAACAGAAAAATGACTAGAGACCCAAGGTGCAGACTGAGTGTTATAGTTTTGCATACCGTTGTGAAGAGCGGAAGGATCTGTCCCCATGAAATGAGTAGGTATCATGGGATGGGTAGCAGTAAATGAGGGAGCAAAAGAAACTCCACTATCCATGATGATGACACCCAAAAGAGACTCCTAAGGCCAACTAGTAGTCAAAGAGCATACCAAAAAATCAAACGACCAATATGCATGCAAACGGGCTAAAGTGGCTGAGTGGCCTCCCTTGCTAAAGAAGGTATGTCTCGTCCAAGAGGGACTTGAGACTCCCCGCTAAAGTTTGGAGGTAACATAATCAGTTATAGGGGCCCTCGTGGGCTTAACAACCAGTCGATCAGATCCCCCTGGAGAGGTAATCTTCCATAAAGGCTGTGTGTTGTCCGACCCCTATCTGACCAAGGGTACAAGTAAAATAACCCCTGCAAGTAACCTATGAGATACCTAAGTCAAACAGCTAATAAACCACTGTATAACCGATGCACAAGCGAGCATTCGTAAGTCTGGATTACCGTATGAGTAGGGTAGCAAAGCCCGAAACCTTGAAAGCACCGCCTCTCACAGAGGTATGGGTACTAGCAAGATCCCCCAATACGAATAAATCCACAGAAATATCTTTGAGGCTAGGTGAGTATCCAGGGGTTATCCCTTCAACTAACTTTGCGCGACCTCGTGATTAACTTCGGTGTGAGCGGAGCCTCCTGATCTTACCAATTATACAATGGATTTCTCAACTCCCTGTCTCAGACACATATGTTGATTTAATTGCCTTGGATAAGTTTACTCACAAAATCCTATTCCAAGGCACTAAATCCTAGACTAGTTTGTGCACCCTAAAAATAAAATCGTGACTAATCAGTTTTAGTTTAAAGCGTAAATTTTATTGGCCGTCGTAATTACTCAAAAGGGTATGGAAGTGAAACTCATGATATAATGACTCTGCAAGAAAATAAATATAAATATAATGCAAAGTCTAATTTTAATTTTTCAATGAATGATATGCATATAAAAACAATGCAATTTTCAATTTCAACTCTGTAATTCAGAAGTAAAATGCAATCTTTCACTAAATGCACTAAGCTAATGATAAAGATTCAGAAGACAAAAATGCCAAGCAACGTAAAATGCCTATTTTTTGTATTTTCAATATACTAAAAAGAAAATGCATGAACTGATAAGCAACCTAGTATATAAATTCTACTGTGTATAAACGGAGTAACTCAAGCAAAATACCAAGCAACCAAGCAAACAACCCAGAGTTCAAGGACAAATAAAAAATGAAAAACAAGGAGAAAGACTCCGCCCAAAAATTCAACTCCAAACAGGTTTCCTGTCAACCTAGAGAAGCTTAACAGGCACTATAGAGACCTAAGAAGGCTCAACAACTACCAAATCCCACCCAACAATCACAAGACCAAGCAAACATGCAAGGAAAAGTGGTATACGCGACTGTTCAGGCAAACCGTGCGTATATACGCAACTCACAGTGAGACAACACGCGTGTGTACGTGACTGAAAGGCGCGTACATGCTTGAAAACAAGGCCAAGCAAGGGAAAAAGGCTGAAAACTCAGACCCAGAGTGAACAGAATCTATCAAGCAATGATACGACAAGAAACACAAAGGAAAAAGAGCAATGGAAGAATAAAAAGTACTTCAACCCTTAGAAAAAAGATCTCTCTTCAGTGGAGTCGCCAATTCCGTTACAAGGGAAAAACTCTCTATGTCCAGGGTAAACCACAACAGGCAGGATGACTGCAGAAATCTACTCAATTCCAACATGTGCTATATAAACCAATGTTCCAGCGAGATAAGAAAGAAGCCTACCTCGTTCCAACGTTTGAAGATGTCCACCGTTGAGCACTTCAATTCAAAACTTTATACCTGCGACAAGTTCTCAACATACAAGTAGAGCAAGTATATAGTGATAATATAAAATGTTAGCACATTAGATAGCATAATCCATCAATAAACATTACAAACATGCCCATGGATAAGAATCATATATTTGCATGATACCAATAGGACGGGAAATGAGTATTTCTATTAATAAATGATGAACATAAGTGATAACATTATATAATTCCGTGTCGGCACGGTTCAGAACCAAGAAACCAAGTTCATTCCAATTGGGTCTCCACCACTTCAATCCTCCACCAAAGGCAAGCTCATAGAAAAGAGACAGTTAGGTTCTCTCAACAATAGGGAAAGAGTTTGAGGGCTGAACACTGTGTTCAGACTTGAGGGACAAAGGGATGCAGATTCAATATGAAGTAATTTCTTCAGAGTAACTTTGCTCTCAAAGTTGAATGCTTTCTCCTCTTTTCCATAGCTCGGAATTGTGCTCTTATAGCCTTCAAAATGCAACTGAAGGGCCGAGTCGAAACATTTCCAGTATATGGAAGGCCAAGGATCAAAGATCTCCTATTGTGACATGGAAACCCGACTTCATTTTTTTTATTTTCTGGCACAAATCCCGATGTACGCAGGCTGTAGTGGAGCAACCTGCGTATACACATGTTGTATAGTAGATAGGACACGTATATGTGGAAAATATGTATTTTTAAGTCTGGATTCATAAAAAAAGGATGACAAGTTTGCATAGGGAAACGAATAAAAACCCTCTATGCAAGATAGCAATTGTGAGGCAAATCTTACTATAACACATGTGCACAACATATAATGACTCATGTTACATATTTATACCATTCTTAAAAGATTAACTTCTAACCCTTACTTTTAACATTACATTAATAACATATCATTAACTCATAAAATGACCTTTATATAAATATTTATAATTTACATATTTATACCATTCTTAAAAGATTAACTTCTAAGCATTACTTTTAACATTATGTTTATAACATATCATCAACTTATAAAATGACCTTTATATAAATATTTATAAACCTTAATATTATTGAAGTTAACCTAAAGTGTATCAAAATGTTTATAATTTTTATAATTTTTTTATAAATTAAGGTTTATATAAATATTTATAAGCCTTAATTTATATAAAATAAATATTTATAAGCCTTAATATTATTGAAGTGTTAACCTAAAGTCTATCAAAATGTTTTTAATTTTTATAACTTGTGATGAATCCCATACTAAATTTGAAAATAACAAGTAGAAAAAAAATTCAAATCTCAAAATCCTAAAAGTAACTTAGAAGACGCTTTTAGAAATCCATTACATTGACATCAATTATGGATCTACATTTGTAATTTTATATTATAACTTGTAATCATGTAAATTTAAATTTTAAATATATAAAATTTTGAAAACTCTAAAATCCTCAAATCATGAAAGTTTGAGAATTCGCCTTTTTCTTGCCATGCCTACACCTTCACCCTGGGTAACTTTTCTTTTAAGTTCATCATAGTTTTATATTAAGAAAGTGTCAACTTGAATAGCGAGTTCATATATGGAATGTTTGAACTCTTTCCTGGTAGGTTTAAAGTTTCATGAAGCATGTTAAGTTGGGGATGAAAGGTGCTTGGGTGGGAACCAGATAGTTTGAAAACTTGCAACACTTTGGAGGATACTAATGGCATCAGTGTTTTGTACTAGCGGTCTCGGAGACACTCCTCGTTATTAGGTTTAGTTTAGGTACTTTTTTAGCGGGATACACTTGTTGGAACTTTGGCGTTTGGAGACTATGGGCGCTTCCACTGGTGGTGGTGTTTCTGGTGGTCTGTTTATTTTATCTTAGCACCTCTCCTTAAGTGTCTGGAGGACCCCTTAGGCAGATAGCTTATGCTTCTTTCTTCCTTCTAGTTTGGAGGGGCCAGAGAAGTACTAACTCTGGAGGCTTTGCTATTTTTAAACCTTTTATGACTACCCAATTATCACCTGGATTTGATAGGGTTTTTATTGAACTTGTCCTATTTGACTGAACTACTGTGGTTTTTTTGGTGATCTCTGGTTTTTTCTCGACTCGTGGCTTACCTTGGCTTTCCCCCCCCGAGGAGATCACAGTGGGATCTAAGTGGCAGTTCCTCCTTGGTATTAGATAGCCTCCATGACGGATGCAGTCGTCAACGCACTTATGAGTGCGGTTGACGAGGAGGTTTGGGAGAAGGCATGGCTCTTTGATCCACCTACCATGCATTTGAACTCTGGGCACTTATCCGATCATGAGTTATTGTCCTTGGAATCGACGCTACCTCCGGTTTCTTCATCACCTTGTCATAAAGGTTTACCACCTTTTTCTAAACCTGCTCCGGGGTGCTCTGCACAGGTCCCTACTGTGTGTAACATTGATAGAGGTATTCACCTGCACCCCGACGATGGTATTATGCCACCTTGTGGTAGCTCTGATCTAGCTGTTCCTAAGACTGCTCCCCGAAGATTTACTTCTAAGAAACCATGGCTTCCAAACCAGACTCGACAGAAAATGATTTTGGGGGACGATCTTGGCTTGGAGGAAGCGACTACCTTAGCGATGAATGCCCTGGTCGGGAGGTTTTCATAACGTCGACGGTGTACCGCTCCACTCTTTACCTGGGCAAAGAGACACTGGCTACCCATTTTGGGTTATGTACCGGAGGTATTTTATCTCCCGTGTGGTTGGTTTGGTTTCAAATTTCTTTTGCCGGTTGATGCTACTAAGATTTTAGACAGGCTGTGGTCCTTTAACAGTGGGAGCATAATGCTCAAACAATGGAGGGTTTCCTTCGATCCCACACATGACTATTTTCAGTTTAGACACCCCTGGCCTACCACTCAATTTTTGGAGTGTTAAGGCTCTGACGGCTATACAGAATACTATCGGTCGTTTTATCAGTGTTGATGAACAAGCTCTTGGTGCACCTGACAGAAAACTGGGAAGGATTTTGGTGGAGATCGAGATCCACTTGAGTTTGTTGGAGACACTGGATATACAGTGGAGAGACCAACCGTTTTCTCAGAGGCTGGATTATTTGGGTCTTCCCTTCTGCTGCACACTTTGCCGTAAGACTGGTCATTTGAGAAGCACTTGTCAGGGTACCGTGGAGAAGGAGGAGTTGGAAAACACACGCCTCAGGAAGATGCCCAGATGTGACTCGCTCGCCGTGGATTCATATGCTCGAGAATCACACCTTAACGAGACTCCAGATTCTCCTTCACTCTCGGACTCCAACACTCTCACAGGTAAACTCAAATAATTCTGCCTTGGCTTTTTTTGTTCTCTTACTTCTTGGGAAAAGTTAGCTCTGGACGCGACTTCTCGGCCGAGGAATGTCCCTATAAATCCACCCTGTTTACATGTGTCGTCTAATAAGGTTGACTCCTTGAGTTGAGAGGACTTTCAACCTTTACACTTGGGGGATAAGATTCCGAATGACCCACTCCGGTTTAACCTTCCTCGGGAGGAGTCTAGGATGTTTAATTCAACTACTACCAGCTCCTTACTTGGGACGGTGTCCCCCATTCCTAGTACTGTTGAAATCTTAGAGGATGCTCGCTTGGAGGTTAAGGAGGGGGGTAAAGAAACCTATATACTCTCGGGTTACAGGGAGGATGATTCGGGTGACTGCTCTCTGGGGGAGACTCCTGACTCACTGGTCCCATTACTTCGTGAGGTGGAGGGTTCTGTTCCGCTTACTACTTTTCAGGGTAAAATTGTTATTACTCTTCTGGGTTCTACTAAACCTTCCTGGCACTCAGGGAACCGTGTTGGGGGGGTGGGGCCTAGCTATGCTTGGTCTAGAGGCTTGGGATATGAGACTTCACCTATAAATACAAGAAGCGCCCGTAAAAAATCCACCCTCACTACGGTTACACTTGACCTTACTACTACTACTGTTTCTGACACTAGGGCGCTTAGAGGTTTGAAATCCCTTGCACAAGATAAATCATTATCTTACTCATTCTAAACATCAGAGGGGTGGGGGGGATCCCTGAAAACGGCCTCCATGCGCAGATTACTTACTAAAGTCAAACCTGACAATATTTTTTTACAAGAGACACTTGTAGAAGAGGAAAAGGCTTGTAAGTTTATGATTAAGTTTGTTCCTCGCTGGTATTCGTGTGCTGTTAGCTCGATGGGTAACTCGGGTGGCCTCCTGGTGACTTGGGATCCAACAAGTTCATTCTGGATCCTACACTCTGTAGTGGGGGAATTTTTCTTACTTGCATCACTTTAGAAAACCACAGAGTTATTAATTTACTTAATGTTTATGGTCCTTGTAGTGAGAGACAATTATTTTGGGATCAGATGGTGGCGAAAGGGTTGTTGGCTGCTAAAATTTGATTCTTGCAGGAGATTTAAATTTTACTACAGGTGCGGATGACAAGTATCACATTCAGTATGGGGCAATTGTTTAAAATAGTCATCACATTCACCTTTGTGGCTGAATGTGATACTTGTGATGACTATTTTAAACTATTGATCATGGACTAACTGTTGGTCGACTTGGTACCAGATGATATGGTACCAACGTGGAGGTATGGTAGAACTGGGGGAGCATGCATTACAAAAATATTAGACCGTATCCTGGCAGCGGAAAGTTTATTAAATGATGAGGGCAGGTACTGGTCATGGGTTGAGCTTCCCTATGTCTCCGACCATGCACCAATGATAGCACAATTTGACTTATTACAGTTTTCGGTGACTTTTTTTTTTAAGCTAAATCCATCATGGATGGCGGAGGAAGAATTCACAACTATAGTGAAAGAAGTTTGGAAGGATACTGTGTATTTGGTGGAACTGGATATCCAACACAAATTTGTATGGAAACTTAAGATGCTTAAGGCTCATATTAAATCATGGGTGAGGCACAGGTGTCATGAAAAGCTACTTAAGCTGGAAACATTGGAGGAGGAAATCAAGGTGGGATATTTCGGTCTGTCGAGAGATGGGATGAACCCTACTTCAACCTATCACTTGAAAGCCTTAGAATCTGAGCATAATAATATCCTTTTACTTGAAGAGGAATATTGGAGACAAAAGAGCTGTGCTACCTGGCTAAAGTGTGGGGACCAGAATACAATTTTTTTTCCACAAATTCACCAGCGCTAGAAGGAATCAAAAACACATATGGGAGATTATTGATGACTCTGGTCAGATCCATAGAGGACAAGAGGAATTAAAAAAAGAGGCCTCTAGATATTTCAAAAATATGTATGTAGTAGAACCTTCTAGTGCACCGGTGGAACAAGTAAACTTAGCCAGATTATTCCCTCGATTTGTCACTGTAGAAGATAATGTGCACATTGAACGACCTGTCACAAAGTAGGAGATCTGGGAAATCTTAAACTTTCGAATTTATTGCCGGATAATCCACAGTTGGTGTCATTTTTTATGACAAAAATGACACCATCTGTGGATTATCTGACAAATAACTTCGAAACTACTCACCACAGAAATCTGAAAACAGTAAAATCTTAAACTTGTTTGCCAAAGATAAAAGTCTGGGCCCGGATGGCTGGACGGTTGAGTTCTTCACTCTTTTTTTTGAAGTGGTAGGTGATGATTTGTTGGAACTAGTTGAAGATTCTAGAACCAGAGGTAAGATACAAAGCTCTCTAAATTCTACCTTCCTAGCGTTGATACCAAAGGAGAATTACCCTCGGACTTTCGGGGATTTTAGACCCATTGCACTTTGTAACTTATGTTATAAGTTGATTTCCAAGGTGATTGCTAATATAATCAAACCTATCCTCTCGAGGGCCTTGTCGGTCGAACACCTGGGTTTCTTGAAGGGAAGGCAGATATTGGATGCCATTGGGATAGCGCAAGAATGTTTACACAACATCAAAACAAAAAAAACTATTACTAAAACTGGATTTGGAAAAAATTACGACTGTGTAAGTTGGGATTTCCTGCGTCTAATTCTCGTTCAAACATGATTCAGTAACACTTCTATAAACTGGATTATGAGCTATGTTGTTAGTGCTTCATTTGCGGTTTTGATAAATGGTGAGACCTCCCCTTTTTTTCATAGTGAACGTGGACTTCGTCAAGGGTGCCCTCTCTCACCATTATTGTTCATCCTTATTATGGAAAGCCTTAATATTTTACTGAAAAAAGGGCAAGAGGAGGGGAATCTGACTGGGGTGAAGGTCTCCAGAGTCATAAAAATTTTACATCTTATTTTTGTCGATGATGTGCTTATCATGACAAAGGCATCAATTAAAGAGTGGATGATGATTAAAAACTCACTGGAACAATTCTGTTGTGCCTCGAGATTAAAAGTTAATCTTAACAAATCCACGTTCCATCATGGGGGGATACAAGGTGAAGAGTTGGCGAGATTTAAGGATATATTTCCTTATAATTTTATGGAGTTGTCGGGGGGTTTTAGGTATTTGGGGTATTTCATAGAAGCTAAAAAAACCTCCTTTGAAGACTGGAGATGGMTTATCATAAAGTTTGAAAATAGGATTAAACACTGGTGTAACCGTTGGTTAACACTAGGYTGTCGGTGCACTCTAGCAAAGGCGGTTTTGGAAATACAATCTATATTTTGGATGGCCCTTGYGGCGGTCCCAATATCCGKCCTCACAAAGATTCGTAAATTGATCTTTGATTTTCTTTGGACTGGCAGTCGAAAAGAACATGGTATACATCTTTGCAGTTGGGAGATACTTGCAAAGCCAAAACATTTAGGAGGCTAGGGACTCATGAACCTCTTCRTTTTCAATCGTGCTTTAGCAACAAACTCCCTTTGGCGTGTTCTGATGAAAGAAGGGATCTTGCAYCAAGTGATTAAATACAAATATCTCCCACACACCTCTGTGGCTACTTGGCTTAGCACAACTACAATACTACAACCTTTGGCCTTGCACGTTTGGAAAAATTTGATGAAATCTTTGCCTCTCATCACACACTGGCTAAGTTGGAAGCCCGATAATGGATTTTCTGTACTAATCGGTTTGGACAAGATCCCAGGCATTGGTAACACTTTATTACTTTCTCGGGATCTCCTGTTGTCTTTAAAAGTTAATAATATACGCTATCTGTACCAAGCTAAGGCACAATCCTCTTGGGGATTCATTACTAATCAGTGGAGAACCAATGAGGAATTGGGACTCACAGGTCTTGTGGCTTCTGAATGGAAAACCTTTGTAAAGGCTCTTATTGATTCAGGTGTCCATCTACAGACTGAAGAAGATACGTTAATTTGGACTAGTGGTGATCAGTTGGGTCTACTCATGATTAAAAATGTTTATAATGCCATGGAAAATAAATACTGGCCACACCAGATTGCATTATGGAGAAGACATATGTGGCCATGAGATTTAGCATACACGATTAAACTTTTCACTTGGTTGGCCTTGGAACAAAGAATCCTAACTTGGGATTCATCGCGGAAAAGAGGATGGGAAGGTCCGAGCATCTGTTCACTCTGCCATAGGGATGAGGAGACCAATTTACACTTATTTGTAAACTGCCCATTTACTCTCCACCTGTGGCAATATTTACATACTGTTTTTAGTCTTGCTTCTTCTTGGGGAGGTTACTCTTTAACTAATTGCTATGAAAATTGGCTAAAACTGGAAAACGTCTACACTACATTACCATCAATGGTCTGCTGGTACATATGGATTGAAAGAAATAGGTGCATTTTTGAAAATTGTTCTCCTACTGTACAAGGTGTTGGCATCAAAATCAGAGGGTTGGTGAATATATCCAGCGGATAGACTTTACAAAAAGAAATTACAAAAGGAACAAGAAGACTCCAGACATTACTTTGACATCTAGTTGTTGGTTTGATGGTGCTGCACAAGAAAATTGTAATCTAAGTGGGGTAGGGGGCATCATTAAGATCTCAGGAAATATATAGTTTACAGGTGGACTTTCAACTGTGGGATGAGCACAAATACTAGGGCAGAACTACTTAGGGTATGGGCCTCCTTATCCTTAGCACACCGACTGGATATCGATCATCTTCATGTTCTGGGGGATTCAAAGAGTGTGATAGATTGGTTAAACCTCACGAGAAATTTACAAGTAACTTCTCTTATGGGCTGGATGGATAAGATCAAGGATCTTATTTCCTTATTCAACATCATTAGATTTGATCATATCTACAGAGAAGAGAATATGGAAGGAGATGCGCTTTCTAAACGCGCTTTACTAGTGTCGGAAGGGAGGATCCACTACAACAAATGGGAGGATGGCCACAAGGCCCCCCCACTAACTATGCGACTCTATCTATGATCCGGATAGTATAGCAGGGTTGACATCACAATAAATCTGAGATTTGGAATTTCCTTTTTGTGCTATCTTTTAGTCACCATGGACACTCTATTTTTTGTAATCTAGTTTGGTTTTTTTTGTTGAGGTTGGAAATATGCTATTAGCACTTATGTACGACTTCAGGATAGGTCTTGTTTTACTTCTGGGAAATGTTATGTCTAAGGTGGACTAAGCCATACTTCAGGAAGAAGGTTGTAATAGCAAACAATGTACTTGTTATATGAGAACAACATATATAAATATATTGAGAAATTTTCTGTTGAAAAAAAACTTTACTCGCGAGTCCATGGGAGTTTCATATTAAGAAAATCTTTATGGAAATGATTTCCATAATGTTGGAAGTTCTGTAATTCAAGTCGAGTTGTGCATTCATCATCTTATGTGCTTAAATTCACTTCGTGGAAAAATAAATTTATAAATCATTGATGTGGTTTCAAAGAGTAAAAGATTAGATTATAAAAAGATTAAATTGAGATAAAAAAATATAATATGTTTAAAATAAAAAGTTACGAATTAAATGACTTTAAATATAATATGATTGAAATAGGATACAATAGGAAGAATTAGCGCAAGGGTTGTTGGATGAGGAGTTGAGACTTGTGGGAAAGAAAAAAATATTTTCCAATAAGAGTTTTAACATTACYTGGCTAGGTTATAAGCATTTCATTGAATTTTAAGTCATCATTGTAACATTAKCTTGGCTCGAGAKTTATTGGATGAGGAGTTGAGACATATGGGAAAGA
>SNQJ01S0020414.1:101668-117073 GCA_010110895.2 Picea sitchensis
TGATCCTAGTGGCTGAGCACTAATGAGTGTGGTTCTCCCGTGAGACGCAGTGAGATAGAGATATGGACATCTTTATGGATGTGCCCCTAGTGGTTGATCACTAGTGGGTGTATGAGATCCCTTGCTATATTGTTCAAGAGTCAGACTTACATGTAACCCTACTGATTATGTAAAGGGTACAAGTTGGCCCCACCTTAATGTAAAAGATAATTAATATGGTAATTATTAATTATATTTTAAGTTATTAATGTCGGCCCTATTGTGCCAATAGACACATCTTTTGATGTGGCAAGTCTTATATAAATAAAGGTGAAACCCCATTGAGGAAACACACTTAGCATTGTGTCATCTCATAATTTCAGAAGTTGTGGTATGAAATTATGAGAATTACACCACCCTCTTGTGTGCTAGGTTTGGTAATGGTGTGGGAGGTCTTTCTCTTGTAGAATATAACAAAGGATTGGTTGGGTTTTCTTCCCTTGTTGAGAAGGGTTTCCCAGGATACTTCTTGTGTTCTTGTGCATGGTTATTCTTCTTGTGATGTTGGTTTATTGCAGTAGTTATGGTTCAAGTTAAAAGCAAAACAAAAAATTGAATTAAATGCATGAGCCATAGCTCATTAAAAACTCAACATGGTATCATAGCAGGTCTTGAAGAATACCACTTGCTCAAGGAGGAAAGAAGACCGGTGTCACCTAAAAGACTACCAAAACCTTGCTGCCATTGCAAAGAAAAGAGGCCAGACCCCACAACAAATAGAGGACGGAAGCCATGGGAGAAGAACTTACCGCTGACATAAATAAACAAGGGCTGGACCTCTCCTTTAGTGGTAAAGGTTGAGGCCAGATCTCCCTGAGTTTTCTGTGGCAAGGAAAAAGGCTAGCCGCAGGCCTCTAAGGCTACCACAATCTAGAAGGAAAGGGCCATACCCCTTTCTAAGTTCCGTGGTGAAATTTCTGTGGTGAAGGAAAGGGCCGTACCCCTTTCTAAATTTTCTGTGTAGATGAGATTGTTATAGCAAGACATGGGATAGTAAGCCACTAAGTTCTGTAGCACCTACTACCACTTCAAATGATTAATGTTGGGGTTGATCAACCAAAATATCTGATGCATATGATGTACGAAGACACCCTGACATTGATATCCTTACAAGAAACTGTCTTAGGATAGAAGTAGTTCCATTTCAAACGTTTCTGCAGGCTTGTGGAGAGATAATACTGTTGTTTTTTGTGAGCACGTATTGCTGGAAAGGTCGAATTGTCATCCCAAGAGAATTGAGGCTGAAATTTTGTGGAGGTGATGCCACTGTACAACATAACCTCAGGTCGCGGGTATCTCTGCGAGAGCAGGCTGGCTTCATTTTTTTAAAATTTAGCAAAGAAGACCCTCAACTCACCATACATTTCATTCATACTTTTGATGGGTTTCAAGTAGATGTTGGGAATGAGATGCATTCCTCTCCGGGAAAATTCTCTCTCGAAAATCAAGAGCTAGGGTTTGTCCATTTGTTTATTCTAGTGTGGTACAAAAATACATGATGGGGTCAACTTTTGTTTTCCCTGGTGTTGTTCAAAATAAAATAAACAATTTTCTCAAGAGAAGGTGAAAACTCCTACTGTTGCAGAGCCAAGGGTAACTCGGCCTAGAAATTAAAGGTTGAGAAATTAAAAGATCATAAATTAAAGGCTTCCAAGCAAGGGGATAATGTCCATAGTTAGTGAGAGCAGACCTTCACTGACATTGATGATTCAAAAGAAGAAAACATGGAGTAGGCTCCATACTTCCAGTCAATAGAATATGAAGAGTCTCCTTCTCCAAGGAAAAGAGAATAGCGAAATGAATCTGCCGGTATGGTGTCAAGAAAATATGTGGCAGTGTTGTTAGTAACAAAACACTGCAACAACTGTGCACCCTAAGATGAATTGTCCAACAACAAGGGCCATGTATGAGTTACTTGACAGATAACACTACAACAATATTGTTGTTGATAGAACCCAGGATGTTGAGCAGAGTTCTAGGCCCAAATCTGAAGGAGTCTCTGAGGTATAGAAGGGCCAAGTATCAGGTCTGTCCCGAGAATGCAGAAAGTTGCTACTAGACCAAAGTACAAGGCCACCCCAACTACAACAACTACAAGGTTGATGTAGAGACTTGTATAGTACAAGGTGGCTACAAGGAAAACAAGCAAGGAATGCCATTGATCATCATGACATTGACAAACAAGCAAAACCTCCATTGGTGTACACTCTCATACATGAACTTGTATATATGTATTATTTGCATCATTGTCATAAGGGTACTTGCAGAAGGAAGGAACCCTTGGTGCAATCATGGAACCAGAGAAGTCTCAATGCATTCAGAAGAACAACACACTGGAAGTGAAGACTCCAGGTTTGATTGTTTTAATTATCATGCTACATTACAAGTAGGTGTTGTAGCTGTGACAACAATCCTTAAATTGTTTTGATTCTAGAGATGTACTCATGAATCTCCTCTAGGAGATATTCTTGTCTTGTTTCCTTTCGTTTATTTCCTTGTTCTAGGAAGGTTAACAACAAAGGAAGATGTTTTTCCTTCAAAGACTTTAGAGGGAGTCACTTGACTTAGAGGGAGTCACTTGACTTAGAGGGAGTCAAAACTATTTGAGAAGAAGGAAAAGAAAAATACCTTCTCCCCCACAACATTTCAGAGGGAGACAACCATTAATCCAATTGATCTAGTTGTTCCAGTTGATATTCCCAGGGACTTTACAGTAGGCCATAAAAGGCCTGTCTAGGCTTGACAAACTCTGCAAGAGGCAGAAAGACATACAACTGATGGAAGTATTGAAAAAAAAAAGACTTATAGTCAGAGGACTCTCACAAGCAGAGGGAGTGAACTATGATGAGACATATTGATCCAACATCCCGATGCACTCCCATCTATACTACCATCCATGAGTTGGAAACTACATCAGATAGATGGATTCTTGATAAAGTTTGGGTTTCAACAAGAGTGTTTCTGATCCAAACCTATACTATTAAATTATTGGTGACGAGAACATGATTTTGATAACTTATTCAAGAAGCTGTGTTGTTACAAGCAAGCCTTGACTTTTGATTTCAAGATGAAGGATCTAGGTATGATGCACTACTTCTTGGGACAAGATGTATGACAGAGGACCAATGAGATTTTTCCTAAGTCAAGGAAAATATACAATGGAGATATTAAAGAAGTTCAGTATGACAGAATGCAAATCCATGAGTACACCGATGGTGGTGGATTTGACGAAAATTAAATGATGATGATTCAGACGAGATTGATCCACATGTGTACCGACAACTGATTGGATCATTGATGTATTTGGTTAACACCAGATCTGATATATGCTATGCAACGAATGTTCTTAGTCAATCCATGAGTCAGTTGAGACAAACTCACTAGATAACAATAAAGCATGTATTGAGATATATATACGAGACACAGTTGGATATGGCTTGAGATATGCCTCCAGTGTGAACTTGAGTTTGCAGGGATATGCCGATACAGATTGAGCAAAGAGTACAATGGATCAGAAGAGCAAATCCGATTGTTATTTACTGTGGATTTTACCAATGGTTTCCTAGTACAACAGGAAACAAAGCTCTATGGCCTTGAGTAATGCAGAAGTAGAATATATAACATTGAGTGTGGCAACCTACGAAGCAGTGTGGCTTCTGACAAATTTATTTGATCATGAGATGGATCCTATTATTACTTGTGATAACCAGAGATGTGTGAAGCTCTCTAAGAACCTTGTGTTTTATGATAGATCAAAACACATTGAGCTAAAATATCATTATATCAGAGACATGTTGCAGAGGGAATAAATACACGTGCAATATCTTCCTACACATGAGCAAATTGCATATATCTTCACCAAATCGCTTGCCAATACGAAGTTCAAGTACTTCTGTGAAAAACTAGCTTGGTGGAGATTACCTCCCTAGCTAAGAGGGAGTGTTGATGATTACAACCAGGACGAAGTTTGAATACTTCCGTGCGAGACTTGGCCTGATGGAGAATGCCTCCCTAGCTGAGAGGGAGTGTTGATGATTACAACTGCGTGAGACATCCTCTAGGACACATATGTGAGAGAGAGCCCCTGTGATGGGTGTACCTAAGAGAGAGCCCCTAAGATGGGTGTGTGTGGTTCCTATTTGAGATAGAGTTGGAACATAGTGATGGCCTCCTCCTTATAGAGAGTTGAGAAGAACTCCAGATGATTCTCATGTGTAATGCAGTGAGAAAGGAGATATGCTGAGTTGAATGTGCATGTGGTTGGGCATAAGGTGAACATGTGAATTCCCATGAGTTGGGTGCATCGTTATGAGACAGATATGAAAACAATGTATTAGTCTCCTTTGAGGAGAGAGTTGAGATGATGAAATCCAGATGATTCTCCTATGTAATGCAGTGGGAAATAAGACTTGCTGAGTTGGACGTGCCTGTGGATGAGCATAGGTGAGCGTGATCCTAGTGGCTGAGCACTAGTGAGTGTGGTTCTCCTGTGAGACACAGCGAGATAGAGATATGGACATCCCTATGGATGTACCCCTAGTGGCTGAGCACTAGTGGGTGTATGAGATCCCTTGCTATATTGTTCAAGAGTCAGACTTACCTGTAACCCTATTGATTATGTAAAGGGTACATGTCGACCCCACCTTAATGTAAAAGATAATTAATGTAAAAGATAATTAATATGGTAATAATTAATTGTATTTTGAGTTATTAATGTCGGCCCTATTGTGCCAATAGACACGTCATTTGATGTGACAAGTCTTATATAAATAAAGGTGAATCCCCATTGAGGAAACACACTTAGCATTGTGTCATCTCATGATTTCAGAAGTTGTCGTCTGAAATTATGAGAATTACGACACCTTCTTGTGTGCTAGGTTTGGTAATGGTGTGGGAGGTCTTTCTCTAGAAGAATATAACAAAGGATTGGCTTGGTTTTATTCCCTTTTTGAGAAGGGTTTCCCATGATACTTTTTGTGTTCTTCTACATGGTTATTCTTCTTGTGATCTTGGTTTACTACAATAGTTATGGTTCAAGTTAAAATCTAAACATAAAATTGAATTAAATGCATGAACCATAGCTCATTAAAAACTCAACAGTTATGAGAAAAATTGTGTGTGGGTGAAAATGTAATATTCTTATGCATAGCATTTGAGGAGTGACGATTGAATATCATTCAAGGAGCGACGATTAAATATTGGCAAAGATAAGATTTGATGTTCTAAAAAATATATCCGATGAAATAAAAATTAGTGAGTGATCTAGAAAAAGTAGAAGAAGCGAGCACAAGTGCATATTTGAGGTAGAAGTAAGAAGATCTTGTGAAGGCAGAGCAAAAGCAGAGGTAGCAAGCACAGAGCAGATTCGGCGAAGGAAGAAGTAAAAAGCATAAGGAATATTTGACGAAGGAAGAAGTAAAGAGCGCAAGGAAGATTTTGTGGAGACAAAAGCAACAAAGGGGACACGTGTCTTCTGTAGATCGGTGCCTATAAACAACAAAGGGGATCTATGTATCCTATAGTTTGGTGCCTACACACAACATAGGGGATCGACGTCTCCTATAAGTCGGTGCCTACAAACAACAGAGGGGGTCAGTGTCTCCGGTAGGTCGATGCCTACAAACATCAGAGGGGATCAATGTCTCATGTAGGTCGGTGCCTATGATCAATAGTGGGGATTGGTGTCTCTAGTAAGTTGGTGCCTACAAATTAACAAAAATAAGTTTTTGTGGTTTTCTCTCGAAAGGGTATCCACGTTAAATATTGTGTCTTCTGGTAGTTATATTTATGTGATTGCATCATTATGGTTTATGATTGATAAAAAAAAAGAAAGATGGCTTTATATTGATTCACCCCCCCACTCAGTGTAAGTGTGTGCTCAATAATTGGTATCAGAGCAGGTTTCTTTAGAAACAGTGTAATCACTGGAAGGTAGATATTGGGAGCACACATGGCCAGTCATGAAGGTTTCTATACAAACAAGGCTCTGTTGTTTGAAGAAACAAACTATGCCTTCTGGAGTATAAGGATGCAAACATATCTAATGGCTCTTGGTTTTGATATTTGGTAATCAGTCATGACTGGTTATACAACCCCCAAAACTCCACCAATATATATGGTCGAGAAAAAGGCCAATGAAAATGATGCACAAGCCATGAACGCCATCCTGTGCGGATTGTCAGAATCAAAGTTTGTCAAATTAATGCATTGCAAATCAACAAAATAAATTTGGGACAAGCTTCAAACAATCAATGAAGGCGATGACAAGGTGAAGAAGGATAAACTCCAAAATCATAGAAGATAGTTCAAGAGTTTTAAGATGAAAGACACAAAAAATGTTTCATCCTATCTCCTCCGTGTGGATGAAATTGTCAACACCATCAAAGGACTTGGTGAAACAATTAAAGAATCAATGATTGTGCAAAAGGTGTTGAGGTCACTCCCCTTAAGATTTGATGCCAAAGTTTTCTCCATTGAGGAAATAAAGGATATTGATAAATTAACAATGGATGAATTGCATAGGATCCTCACTGTATATGAAATGGGGACAGAAAAGGAAAAACCATAAAAAAGGGAATCATCTTTCAAAGCCTTAAAGAAGATGAAGAACAAAGAGCACAAATCAAGCGATTGTTCCACATGTGAATCAGATGTAGATGAAGCAAAATTTGTGAGAAAACTCAAAAAAGGATCTGAAAAATACAATGGTAAGTTTCCCTTTAAATGCTTTAAATGTGGAAAAGTAGGACATTTTGCTGCTAAGTGTCCATATGAGAAAAACAAATGTAGTGATAATGAAGAAGGCTATAACGTAAAGAGCAAACATCATCAACACAAAAATAGTCACAAATAGAACAAGCATGAAAATAAGAAGAACTCTTATAAGCAAAAGAAGAGCCTCTACTCAAAAGGGGTCTGTGACTCGTCTAAAGAAAACAGTGAAAGCAGTGCCAATAGTGATAGAGAAGAAACTATTTTTATGTCAATCAAAACAAATATTGATGAAGAAAAAGGTAAAGAAATGATGGATTTAGGAGAAGAGGAAAATGATGAAACAGATGGAGAAGTGGATCTTGAAGAAGAACTCATTTGTGCCTTAATCGAAATAAAGAAGCTAAGGAAAAAGAATTTGAAACAAAATGAACAACTACAAAAATATGAAGAAGAGGATCATGATTCAAAAGAAAAAATGTCAGAAATCCTGGAAGAATAAAAAAATATTATCATAAGCCTAAAAGTTCAATTAGAAGAGGCAAGAAGGACAAAAGAAGTGGTGAGAATCCAGCTGAAGAAAAATGAAGAAAAATGTGAAGAGCTAGAACCTAAGATTGTTTCCTTAAGAAAATATTTGCTAAAATCAATTGCTTAGTTGAACAGAATCTTGAAGTTTGAAAAGAGTACCAAAGTATTAGATGATATAATCAATTGTCAAATATCTCCATTAATTAATACTGGTCTTGGATACGATGTTGTTGTTTCCTCCCTACCTCCACCTGGCCTTGCTACAACTAGGGAACTATTTTTTGCAGGAGGAGTTCAAATAGGATTTATAGAAGAACAAACTATTGTTGATTGTGTCGAAAATATTGATGAGTTTCTTGTTCCTCACATGCCAAAATTTAAATATGTTGTTACAGATGACATTGTTGTTGACATGCCAAGTTTTTCTACACTTGTAAGTGAACCTGGACCTGAGCCTACTTCCTATGATTATCCAACATAAAAATATGTGCCCTATCATCATCCTCGCCATAAAAATTGAAGGAATGACAATCATGCTTTTAGATCATTGTGGAAGAGACGTGAAAGTCATAATTGTGGACCAATGCCGACTACCGGGATAGATTGTGGTTGGATTGATGGATGGGCGTGGAATCATCTGACTAGATGTTTGAGGAATTCATATTATTGTGTATCATCGACTGTATAGTCGTGTAGTGCTTCTCTTGCTCACTAATTATTTCTTTGGAAGTGGTCGGCTGAGAATCGACCTGACATGATAGTCGACTGGAGTTTTGACTTGGTTTTTCGTCAACTGGAAGTTTCAACAAGAACTATTATTGCTACCTATTGATCCCTTAGAGGGGGAATAATTGAAGTTGTTTATATGCGAACCCACCTGATGTCTTCTTGATTATTCGACTATTTTTTGTTGAATCAACTTGGATTCGCTGAGACCAACCCAACCATGTTCAACTGTTGTTGGAGACGTACATCTGCTTATGTTGGATACACAGATTGTCTGCATTAACATAGATTGATTATCTTGTGTTGTTGGTGACAATGTTTAGACTTCTTCATGAGTGTTGTTGTATCGTGTTCGATTAGTTATTTACCATTGAGGCAGGAAATGTTGATGACAAAAAAAGTGCAAGTGGAGGACATTATATTCTGGGCATCGTGCATATAATTTTCATTCAATGTTTTGAAGATTCCTTTTTCATACCTTGAAAGATTTTTGATAGTTGGGAATGAAATTCGATGACAACTCTACACATTTGTCCCAAGCTTTTGTGAGCAGTGTATGGAACTTTGAAAGTTGGCATGGTTGAGGTATCTATTATGCAAAATAGAAGACAAGTCCACATAGATATTCTATACATTTTGACCAATATTGACCATGTTCAAGAAAGTGTTTTTGAAGGACAACTAGATGGTGGTTTGATGACATTTCAACAACATACCTGTGACAGTTGAAGATCCTTTAGAAGCTATCAAGGAACATAACAACTTGAATTTTTAAAGCACATTGAGATGTGATAAGTTGTAGATGGACATTTTTTGATCAACAAACCATCCATTTTTTGAACAGTAGATTGTGAACAAATGTTGAAGGCAACCAATCCTATCAGTTGTGAATAGTTTACCGTACTGTGATAGTGAAACATCTAGCAAGTCTTTGACATATTTTTAATAAGTAACAAAAGGATTTGTTCATGAGAGTAATGGTAAAACAAAGAAGACTCGGTAACTACAACAAAAAATGACAGTACATTCACAAGGGGAGCTACTTCATAAAACTACAAGAGAAAGCACACCTTAAGGGGGAGAAACACAATAAAAGTAACTATGCAGATAAAAACAAAGCCTATTCCCATCAAGTACCACTTCCTAAGAGAACATTAGCTGAACTAAGTGTCAATATGGAATACATTGCCACCGAGAAACAAGTTGCAAATAATTTTTACCCAAAACTCTTCCCAATGAAACATTTGCAGAAGCTAGGAGTGATATCCCTCTAATCTCGTCAATAAAGAAACACAACTCAGGGAGTGCATACCTTTTCCATTGATGTCAAATGGGGAGAATTTCAGACAGGGGGAGAGTTGTAGACATGGGGAGGAGAATTACAGGCATGGGGAGAGTTGCATAAAATGGATAACTCTTTCTATTTTTGGAGGATTACGTGTTTTTGAGTACAAGGTTGCCATCAATGACAAAGGAGGAGTTTGTTGAATACAATTTTTTCATTGATGTCAAAGGTTAGTAAGTGATCAAATATAAATGTGACTTTAATAAATACAAAAGTGAAAAGTTAAGTGGAAATGGATTTTACATAAAAGTGGAGAAAAAATGAATCTAGATCAAATATAAATATGACTTTAATAAATAACAAAATTTGAAAAGTTAGGTGGAAGTGGAATTTACGTAAAAGAGGTGTAAACATGAAAGTGGATTAAAGAAAAAGGGTAAAATTGAAAGTGCACATGGATTTACAAATCATGGTGGTATTTTACCCATGGTATGGTAAAAAGGGAATTCAAAATAAAGAAAGGGGGGGAATCAATTATTATTAAATAAAAGTCACGAGTTTTCAAAAGAACATGAATTTTAAAGTAAAGCTTATGGAAAGTATAAATAAAGAAGAGGGTTATGAGAAAAAATGTGTGTGTGGGTGAAAATGTAGTATTCTTATGCATACAATTCGAGGAGCGGCGATTGAATATCATTCAAGGAGTGAATATTGAATATTGTTGAAGATCATATCTGGTGTTCTAACAAATAGATTTGGTGAAAGAAAAAGGGGTGAGTGATCTAGAAAAAATAGAAGAAGCGAGCACAAGTGTAGATTTGAGGTAGAAGTAAGAAGATCTTGTGAAGGAAGAGCAAAAGTAGAAGTAACAAGAGCAGAGCAAATCCAACGAAGGAAGAAGTAAAAAACACAGAGAAGATCCGAYGAAGGAAGAAGTAAAGAGCAYAGAGAATATTTTGTGAAGAAAAAAGAAACAAAGGGTATCAATGTCTCTTGTAGGTCGGTTACTACAAACAACAGAGGGGATCARTGTCTCCTGTAGGTYGGTACCTACAAACAACAGAGAGGATTGATGTTGTTATCCTCGATTTCTAGGGATAACTAAGGAGATTATGTCTCGAGGCCCTCARGTAGCAGACATGGAGTACTGAGAGACTGATGACTGACAACGTCCACTTGCACAGACATAGGCCCATTTCATCACCACAAATGTTAGGTCCATCATGATGGTATCCACCACATCAACTTGCTTCCGAAAGACAATGGGTCTTGCTCCATGAGGTAAAAGTTAGGTATTGTGGTAAGTGTCACTTTAATATTTCAGGCATTTGAGTATGTTGCATTTTGATTATAGAACGTTTGCTTGGAAGTTTTTCTCTTTTTCTTGTTTCACCTTGGTGTTTGACAATGTGCCCTAGTAAGTGGTCACTCTTACAGATGGGTTTTCTACTAGGCAGTGTCCTTGACAAGTCATCGTTCCACTCCCGATCATACTTATCATTTTTCATCACTTCACCCCTTGTTCGTCTCCTTATCTTTTGGGATTTTCGGGTGTATTGACCCAAGAAGGGATTGTACATCATTTCATGGGAAGAAGGTGTTGAAGGCCCAAAGGCATAAAATCCAATCATAAACCTTCGATATGCTCACCCAGGGATCTCGAGGATAATGAAATGTTTCTCATAAGAAACTGATGGGACCCGTGAAAAATAACAATAAAAAAATTCCAACCAAGGTAGAGTGTGTGTGGGAAATGTTTTTCATGCTTAGGTAGAAGCCTCACCTTGGCTTCAACCTAGAAACATCTTAAAAAAAAAGGCAATAAATGGGCTAAGAAAAAGGATGCATTGAAAATGAAGGTGCAACAGACCCTCTACAAAGGACCCCATAAATGAGACAATACAAACCCTGGTATGTCATGAACCCCATGCCCAAAATTTTTAAACCCCCATCCAATTCATTTTCTCCACATGACTTAGAGAGGTTTTCCACCTAGGAAACACTCCTTGACTTCAAGAATCATTCACCCAATAGGTCACTTTGTCAACCCTCCCATACCTAAACTTGGAAAATTGCATAGGGTCTTTGAGCACCTGTTTAATTTGATAAGGTAGTTTTTGATGTACATGCTTGGATGAATCTTATATTAAATATGATTTTACTTGCCATGAGGCTTTCACTTGAGATCCTTGGAGGGCACACTTGTCTGTCTTTGCAGGACCTTTATTGGTGGACGATTTCGAGGAACAAGCCCAACTTGGGCCTTCATTGGGGAAAGAATCCCACAGGTTGGATGCCATGGCTTGCACACCAAATGATGATTTTAGCCTTTGGAGGTAGGAGAGGACACCTTGGATAGTGACACCTAGCCTTCTTCCAACCCAACGACTTGCTTGGGAGCTCTTATACCATGTTTCTAGGCTTGACATCTTGCTTGGGGCTAGGGCATGTGGTGGTGAATATGGAAACTTGGCACATTTTGATGGAATACCCATTAGATTGTGGATGAGACTCTTGAATTGAAGACACATGGCCTTTGGAGGCCTAGTGCTACCTTCTCCAATCCCAACGACTTCCTACACATAAAAATGTCACCCCTCAAGGGGATGATGTCATGTTTTAGGGATTTTCTTATGTGGAAATTAAAATTAAAGTTTTAAAGGGGAAACATAAAGGGAAATGACTCCCTTATTTTTTGGTTTACCCTTGTTAAGTGGACAAACTTTATCTTAAAGTTTTGTATAAATAAGAATCTTTTCATTTCATTTTAGATATCTCTCCCATTGTGAGAAAGATACTTGGCTGAAATTTGCACCCTCTTTGGGAAATTTGGATATCTCCCTCTTGTGTAAATGTCTTTTGGTGTTTTCTATTGGTATATTGTGGAGCTAAGGTGGTGCACACCTCTTGGAGGATTTTTCTCTTGCTTATGAATGGGCATTGCTTGGTGAACTAGGGTTTTATCTTGCATCTCTCTTGGAATTGGTAAGAAAAATATGCAATTTGTTAGTTATTCTTGCTTGTTTCATAGTGTTATTGGTTGAAACCCTATGAGGAGTATATGTGCATACACCCTCTATCAAGCTTCATATCATTGCCAGTTGATAAGTCATTTTTGACAAGGTTGCTAGGATGAGTACAAGGGTGTGCACCCTCCTAGATTTATCTAAGTTTGATTTTCATTCCCTAGGGTGTAAAAGGGATTACACCCCTAGGGATAATATGGATCTAAATATTACATCCAATACTCCATTTACCCAATATTTTAAGGCACTAATCTGAAATTTGCATTGGAGAAATAAAATTGCTTGTATTGGGTAACATGATTTTATGAGATTTTCAAATTCTTTGAAGTTGAATCAATTCTATGCTCTACTAGCTTGCTTGAGCCACTAGGGCATATTATTTGTCCCCATATATTCTATTTCTTATATAACATTAAATCTACAACCATTAGGGCTGCAACAAATTTCTCTCGAACTTTCACTTTTGTTTTCTTTTGAAGCCGTCAAAATTTGCTAGAAAGCTGCCATAATAATCTACTAGTCATTGTGCATCTTTTGGGTGGTTCACTTGTAATTTTTGGTGGTTGGAATTTTCTTCTGTAGCAATATTTTGCTACAGACATAAGGCTGTTATAATACCTCTTAAATAACATCTTTGAACAACCTTATATTGTTGCTAAAGTCTTGCTCTATCTTACTTGAGTTATACTAGTTATTACTAGCTTAACTTTTGCATCTTTAACTAGACTTGCAGTGACCTATTTAACAAATTTGATTATCATTCATTTGCTGATTTGTATCATTGTTTACTACTGATATATAAGACAACAAACTTCACTTGCTTTTCCATTGGATATATTGGCTTATATGTTTGTCTTTTCTTGTGTCTCGGGCATGTACAACTATATTTTGCAAGTACTCAAGCACCTGGCAACCATTGTATATCTCCAAAAATCGTTCCCAAGACAGTTTCCACTTAGTAGTTTGACCTATAGGGGCATCATCTTCCATAACCTTATTTTCCATCTCATTTCCCCCTTGGGTCACCCGATATTCCCCCCTTGTGTAGGATTTATCCTTCACTAAAGCGTGGGGATGGTTTATCTAAGGTGACCGTGGGTAGAATATCCCATAGTTCTCTCCATCTTGTGGATTGGGTCGGACTTTTCCCAACCTACAATTTATGCGATAAAATTTTGAAACCACTACCGGGGAGGATTTTGAATCCTCTTTCATGCCCTAATGACACTTCGACAAGATTTGATCCCAAATATTTTTCCCATAATATTGCATGGCGACTCCATTTGAGGGAAGTTCCCTTTTCTATTTTTGATGAGGTTTTCATAAAGTTCATCTGGCGACTCCATTGAGGTGTTACCATAAGTAATGGAACCATGGCATCACAAAACTTACCATGGGAATTCCATAAGGTGTACCCTTCTATTGATGTTCAAAATATCCTTGGATATCCAAATCATTGCTCTGTGGAGTGGAGGGAAAGTTGCCCAAAGTTCAGTGGTGACTTGACTCTAGCAGTCACCCATGTTGTGAAATATATGAAGTATGCTTCGAGAATAAATGTATTGCATGAAGATGTGCTAATGAAATTTTTTGTATCTTCATTGGAATCAAGTCAAAGGAAGTGGCTTGTACACTCATGTGATCCAAAAATTATCCAATCTTCTATAAATATCATTGAATAATTTATTAGGCATTGTCGGCCAGCTACTCAGAATTTTCAATATACTTTCCAAGAGCTCAAAGATGCTCTTTATAGAGAAGTTTTTCTGGTGGATGACAAGACAATAAGTGAGGAATGTAAAATTGAAGAAGATCATCATCCACCCACTACAGAAGAGGTGCTAGAAGAACAGATCCATGAAGAAAGTTTCCAAGAAGAAGAAGACCCTAAGGAAGTACAACATCCGAATGAGAAGGATGAGACATTGGTGTCCTTTCTCCCACTTGATGAAAATGCAGCGGTACTTCCTTACCTTTTTCTTGCACATGAAGATGAAGAAATGATTAGCCATGATGATGCAGATGATCTCATGGAGAACCTCTTTGATGTGTTTGATCAACGTATTGATGGTTTCATACATGTTGGGAGACGTAGATGAGGTGCGAGTTGTTTCATTTTTGATAGAGATCCCATTTACGACATTGAAAGTAGCTCTCAAGCAAAAGGGTTTGAATTGTCATCTTCAAAGGACTCATTTTCATGTGTATATGATTCATATGTTTGGCAGCCTAATGATGATATGGTTACAAATTTGTTCCGTCCATTAAAAGATGACTTGTCGCAACATGCTCAGGGTGATCTTCAGTCATCCTTTGGGAGTTGTGATGCATATCCTCTTGGGGATGTATATTTTTTCTATGAAAACTCTCAGTCACCTTTGCCCTCATATTTAGACGGACACCAATACGTGGCCATTCCAAAGCAGTTAAAGATTCATACTGTAGAGTAGCAATATTTCCATCTTGGGGATTTTTGAAAGGACTTGCAGGTGATGAAGCAACATATTTTTGGTATTCGAAAGGATTATTTCTCTAGGTCTAAGCTTGTCCCTTACCTCATCTCTCCCTCTCAAGGAAATCATGGGGTATTTTTGGGATCTCTCATATTTTCTGAGTCTTCAGGGAGCAATGATTATGAGAACGAGGATGAAGATGATTCATCGCCAACATGCCATAGTCCTGTTCTGAGGTGAATTGATCGAGCTTTTGGACATTTTTTCTAGCAATATTTCTTCCCTCCCACCCATCTCTATGAGTTGTTTCCTATGATTGATTATATTCTTCTTCATATTCATGATTATTGTGTGCTTAAATTTTCCTTGATATTTTTTTATAACTAAGCACATGGGAGACTTGGGTAAGATGCTGAGTAGATGGTTGCACTGGCTATACGATTTCACCCAACATTCGATGAGACTCGGTCTCCATGGGCCACTGGCCCCATGTAAGTAGGTAGGTCATCTTGATTTCCCATGCATTTGCATCTTACTTGCTCATGGTAGTTTAACAACATTTCATGTTTCATTTTTCTCTACTTGCATATTTCTTTCATCATATTACATGTTTAGTTTATAATTTTTTGAAAAA
>SNQJ01S0020414.1:124620-153797 GCA_010110895.2 Picea sitchensis
TTGATTTTCTTGTTCGTGAGGTTTTCTATCTCTGCTTTGAATTCTTGAAACTTGATGAATACTTCGTCCTTTGTCTTCAGAAGATATAACCAAGTCTTTCTTGAATAATCATCTATGAATATTACATAGTAAAGAGAACCTCTTAGATATTTGATTGGCATCAGACCACAAACATCTGAGTGTATTAGATCTAGAATCTCCTTAGATCTATTGTTGCTGCTTGGAAATGGTTTCTTGACATTCTTTCCAAGAACACATCCTTTGCAAATTCCTTCATGTGTAGACTGCAATTCTGGTATTCCTTCAACCTTCTTTTTGAGAAAAGGCAATGCTTGATAGTTAATATGAGCGTACCTTTTGTGCCAAAGTTCATTGGGATTGACTTCATCATGTACAAGAGCTTCTTCATTTTGTTCTAGTAGTCTATATAGATTTCCTTCACGGGTTCCAATAACCCTAGCATTCTCTATGCTGGAGTCTTTATGCCAAGATAACACTTTTCCATCTACGAAAGCTATTATGTTTTCATTTTCTTGTAGGAAAGATATGGATACAAGATTCTTTTCTAAACCAGGTACATATAAGACATTGCTCAAATAAACATTGTTACCTGTTTTCAACTTGACGGAGGCTTGTCCAAATCCTTCGACTGGGTAAGTGATTTTGTCTCCAAGGTCTACCTTGTATGATGTCTTCTTCTCATTTGTATTTGAGATTCTAGATTGATCTCCTGTCATATTCCGAGAAGCTCCACTATCAATTATCCACATGTCACCTTCAATCGTTCCTGTGAGTGCTGAGTAGTGTAGATGACTAGTCTTTTCACTCATGACTTTGGTTGACTGGTGACTGGTCATGCCTTGATCCAAAACTTCAACTTTGACGTTTCTATCTTTTGAGAGTGCCAAGAGGTGTGCTGGACTAGGGAGCACTTGAATACCTTCTCCTTGAGTGATATGATCCATCACAAGGTGTTGGATCTGGATTTTAGGGTTTTTGCAACTGCACCTACTAGTAACCCTAGCGATAGTGTCTTGGAAGCTGCTCCTGCTAGTAAACCCTAGCGAAAATTATTTAGCGAGCTCAGTATCCTAATGTATATGCTTCCTTCTAGCAGTGAGATTGATTGAAGGAGGTGTGGGCCCATTACCTATTAGAATGTGCTTGTTTTACCATTGACAATATCACTGTTGTCACCCAACCATAGGTCAAAGCCACCCTTCGAGCACCTTGACCTTGATAGAGAGAAGAATCCTGGTAGCAATCCAATAGCCAAGCAAGGCTAATGCACCAAGAAAGAAGTCAACAAATCTGATCAGAGATTCCAACCCAAAAGACATAAGAAATAGGCTTCAGAACTGGTGGCAACACCTTCTCCAGAACTTGCGCACAAGACTGCCAGACTGCAGTGCGCACAAGTGTCTGTTTGAAATTTTGAGAAGTGTGTCAAATGAAAGACTGACACCCTGTATTTATATTAATCCTGGCAGACTGCCTGGGCCGACTTCTCATTCTGGGTACTAATTAATTCATATTAATTATCTCTCTCAGCCGACATCTCTTCTAGGGTTATGTCCACTTCTTTTCTTTCTTCCAGAATATTCTAATCTTGTCAAAGGTCACAATGGAGGTTCATACCTCCCGAAGATACCATAATATCAACATAAGGGATTGTACCTCATTTCATGGGAATAAGGGGCTGAAGGCCCAAAGGTTTGTAGATGGAAAAACATAAAATCCAATCATAAACCTTCCAGATGCTCACCCAGGGATCTCGAGGACAATGAAATGTCTCTCATAAGAAACTGATGGGACCCATGAAAAATAACAATATAAAAATGCCAACCAAGGTAGAGTGTGTGTGGGAAATGTTTTTCATGCTTAGATAGAAGTCCCACACATTGTCTTCAACTTGGGGAATGATGCAGGAGCATCGCTATCAAATCAAGAAAAGAAGAGGTGGAAGCGAACTCGACATTTCATGCATTGAAAGAACCAAACCGACTCTTAATCAACTTGGCAGCGGTGTGGAGATTTTTTGAATTTCTCGTTAATTAAATTAGTTGTATGTAAAGTCGGGCCACCGTTTGAAATGACAGAGCGATTGTAAATCCTTACACGACTGTAAAATATTACATGTGTAGGATATTTTCCCTTATTAGTCATTAGGTTGCATTTAATTAAATTGAGTAGGTAACCGCTAGATTATAAGGTGATAGAACTTAGATAGAAGGAAGAAGAGCGAGGAAGCTCTGGGTCCTTAAAAACGTTTTTCATTGTAATGGATGTAAGCGATAGAGGTGTAATCATGTTTTTTCTGGAATGAATAGAACAAAGGAAGTTGATCTAATTGTACAGTGTTGATACTGTTTACAAGTTTACTGTTGTTATGAATTTTGTGGATGTATGATGTTCATGGTGAATGGATGAATTTATGAAGAATTGAATAAGTTTCAATTGTTTCTCGTCTGTAAGTTATGAAAGGAGTGCATAATGAATGCAATGAGTGTGTGTGAGAGAGTCTTGTTCGACTCAAAGCTCAGAAGAGATAGCATGGAACTTTTGTATGCAGAGTGTGCATATTAAGCACAAGGAATGTGTAGGCGAAGTCTTTGACTTGGAGAAATAACTCGGGTTTTTCTTGCAAGAAAGTGCATAGGTCGGTTGCAAGGAGTGCACAGGACCAGGAATCGACTAAGTGTTGAAGAAATATTTCAGAAGAGGAATTTGCGAAGGTTGGGCAAGGTGAAGGGTGAATATCTATCCAAGAGGAGCCGAATTATTTCAGACCGTTGGATTTAGGAAAAGTGCACAAATTTTAAAATCTGTGTATACATAGGAGGAGAGATCGCCGAAGACCTGGAGGAGATCTGAACCGTCTAATTCAAAAGGATACATGGCGATAGATTATGAACTCCGGAGAAATCACTTCGATATTTTCAGATTGAGACTTGAAACTCCCGAAGCTGGGAGAGTCGGAGGGTCGAAATAAACGTCGATCATTGGATAGTCCAAAGTAAATTATAGTCGTACGATTTAGGAGGACACATAGAAAGAATCCGTGCATTTCGAAGGAAAGCAAAGGTTGAAAGTTGAAACTCCTGAAGTCCAAACCACAAAATAAATCATAGCCGTTGATTTAGAAGGGTTAAATATGATCCGTAGATTTGGAAAGGACAGATCTGATCCATCCGTTTAGAAGCACTGTCTAGATTGTGAGATCGACAGTTATGAAGGATTGCGGGGATGGAAAGCGCTCGGAATTTAAAAACTTGAGAGTGGGCCGCAATAGAAACTGTGGTATTTCAAATTGGACGCGTGGCGTTTGGTGGTGAATTGCGAGGAGAAAAGTGGATTGATCCCAACTCACCTTCGACCGCGCCCACAATTGTGTGTGGACATAACCCGAGGTCATATGCGGGAAGGATATAACGGAGGAGGAGCTAGCACCTGAACACTAATCGCCCGGTGTTGCGAAGGGAGAGATCGCGAGTGTCATATAACTTGCATCGAAAGATTGAAGAGACCTGTGGTTATTTACAAGCGAGACCATTAAGGTTTCAGAGAGCTAATTCAACTCCGAGAATTGAAGATCCTTGACCAGGAGGTCGCACAACCCAAGGAGAAGGGGGTTTGGCATTAGAGAAGCATAATGTGACCATGGTAGAGTCAAGGTGGACAACAATTTTCATGCTTAGGTAGAAGCCCCACCTTGGCTTCAACCTGGAAACATCTAAAAAAAAAAAGGAAATAAATGGGCTTGGAAAAAGGATGCATTGAAAACGATGGTGCAACACATCCTCTACAAAGGAACCCATAAATGAGACAATACAAACCCTTGAATGTCATAAACCCCATGCCCAAAATTTTTAACCCCTTATCCACTTCATATTCTCCACATACTTAGAGAGGTTTTCCACCTAGGAAACACTCCTTGACTTAAGGAATGATTCACCCAATAGGTCACTTTGTCAACCCTCCCATGCCTAAACTTGGAAAATTGCATAGGGTCTTTGAGAACCTGTTTAATTTGATAAGGTAGTTTTTGATGTACATGTCTGCATGGCTCTTATATTAAATGCGACTTTACTTTCCATGATGCTTTGACTTGATATCCTTGGAGGGAGCACTTGTCTGTCTTTGCAGGACCTTGATTGGTGGATGATTTGGAGGAACAAGCCCATCTTGGGCCTTCATTGGAGCAAGAAGCCCATAGGTTGGATTCCATGGACCACACACCTAATGATGATTGTATAATTTGGAGGTAGGAGAGGACACCTTGTACAGTGACACCTAGCCTTCTTCCAACCCAACGATTTTCTTGGGATCTCTTATACCATGTTTCTAGGCTTGATGTCTTGCTTGGGGCTAGGGAATGTGGTGGTGAAGATGGAGAATTGGCATGTTTTGATGAAATACCCCTTGCATTGAGGAAGAGACTCTTGACTTGAAGACACGTGGCCTTTGGAGGCCTAGCTCTACCTTCTCCAACCCCAACGACTTCCTACATGTGCCAAAACGTCACCCCTCCAGGGGATGACATCATATTTTAGGGATTTTCTTATGTGCAAATTAAACTTAAAGTTGTAAAGGGGAAAAATAAAGGGAATGTCTCCCTTATTTTGTGGTTTACCCTTATTAAGTGGGCACACTTCATCTTAGAGTTTTGTATAAATAATAATATTTTCATTTCATTTTAGATATCTTTCCCATTGTGAGAATGATACTTCGCTGAAATTTGTTCCCTCTTTGGGAAATTTGGATAACTCTCTCTTGTGAAAATGTATTTTGGTGATTTATCTTGGTATATTGTGGAGATAAGGTGGTGCACACCTCTTGGAGTTTTTTTCTATTGCTTATGAATGAACATTGCTTGGTTATCAACTAGGGTTTTATCTTGCATCTCTCTTGGAATTGGTAAGAAAAATATGCAATTTGTTAGTTATTCTTGCTTGTTTCATAGTGTTATTGGTTGAAACCCTAGGATGAGTATAACTGTGTACACCCTCCATCAAACTTCATCTCATTGCTAGTTGATAATTCATTTTTGGCAAGGTTGCTAGGAGTACAAAGGTGTACACCCTCCTAGATTTACCTAAGTTTGATTTGCATGCCCTAAGGAGTAAAAGGGATTACACCCCTAGGGATATTATGAATCTAACTCTTACATCCAAGACTCCATTTACCCAATATTTTAAAGGCACTAATCTAAAATTTTCATTGGAGAAATAAAATTGCTTGCATTGAGTAACATGATTTTACTAGATTTTCAAATTGTTTGAAGTGGAATCAATTCTATGCTCTACTAGTTTTCTTGAGCCACTAGGGCGTCCTCTTTTTCCAAGGATATCTTATTGATTCTATAACATTAAACATAAAACCATTAGGGATGCAACACATTTCTCTCAAACTTTCACTTTTTCTCTCTTTTCGACTTTCAAATTTTGCTAGAAAGCTGCCATAATAATCTACTAGTCATTGTTCATCTTTTGGGTGGTTCACTTGTAATTTTTGGTGGTTGGAATTTTATGTTGTAGCAAGATTTTTCTACAGACATAATGATGGTATAATACCTCTGCAATAACATCTTTAAACATCCCTATATTGTTGTGAAAGTCTTTCTCTATCTTACTTGAGTTATACTAGTTATTACTAGCTTATCTTTTGCATCTTTAACTAGACTTTCAATGATTGATTTAGTAGCTTTGATTATCATTTACTTGTTTATTTGTATCATTTTTTACTACTTCTATATAGGACAACACTCTTCACTTGCTTTTTCATTGGATATCTTGGCTTGTATGCTTGTCTTTTCTTGTGTCTTGGGCAGGTACAACTATCTTATGCAAGTACTCAAGCACTTGGGAACCATTGAGTATCTCCAAGACTCGTTTCCAGGCTACTTTCCACTTAGTAGTTTGACCTATAGGGGAATTATCTTCCATAACCTTTTTTTCCATCTCATTTTCCCCTAGGGTCACCCGAGATTCCTCCCTTTAAAGAATATAAGATTTCTCCTTCACTAAAGTGAGGGGAGGGTTTATCTAATGTGACAATGGGTAGACTCTCCCATAGTTCTCGTCATCTTGTGGACTGCCCAACCTACAATTTGTGTGATACCACGTGTCTCTTGTAGGTCGGTGCCTACAAACAACAAAGGGGATCAATGTTGAAATGAACACTTGACACTGAGAGGGGGGGGTGAACCAGTGTTGAAATTGACACTTGGCTTTGCTTGAGAGGGGGGGTGAACCAATGTCATAAACCTTTGGACAATTTTTCATTTTTCATAATTTCTTTGAACAACATATATTTATTCATTTTCTCAACCAATATATAAAATAATAAATATTTTATTTATTTATTTAATGAATGAATACATAAGATCAATCTTTGAATATCTTCAACTTCAAGCAACTATGAGAGACCTAGCTCTTTCTTACAAGACCCAACTTGTAGTTCTGGATCCAACTGAGAATTGAGGAATACAACCCTCATAACAATACCCAACTTGTTGATCTCGGATCAGAGATGAAGAATCCAATCCTCATACAAGACTCAACTTGTAAACATGCACCAACTTGATAGAATGAACCTTTGTTGTCCATTATATATAAATATATATACTTCAACACTTCCTGAGAGGGGGGGTGAACCAATGTCATAAACCTTTGGACAATTTTTTCATTTTTCATAATTTCACTGAACAACATATATTTATTTCATTTTCTCAACCAATATATAAAATAATAAATATTTTATTTATTTATTTAGCTTGAATGAATACATAAGATCAATCTTTGAATATCTTCAACTTCAAGCAACTATGAGAGACCTAGCTCTTTCTTACAAGACCCAACTTGTAGTTCTCAGATCCAATTGAGAAATGAGGAATCCAACCCTCATAACAATACCCAACTTGTTGATCTCAGATCCAACTGAGATGTGGGGAATCCAATCCTCATACAAGACTCAACTTGTAAACATGCACCAACCTGATAGAATGAACCTTCATTCAATCCATTATATATAAATATATATACTTCAACAACTTCAACTACACTTTCTTCTCACCATTGTTTCTTGTTTATATAGTCTTCCAACTGGTGTGAATTTGAATCATTGCATCTTTTGATATTGAACCATTGTACCTTTTCATTTAAATGATAATATCAAACTTTAAATGATATCATTTTTCCTTTTATCATTTATTCATAATGCTCATGATTTAACTCTCTTAATCATGACCGTGTGTCGGTTCTTTTATCTTCATGAGTTGATCATAGACATGGATTGACTCATTATATCGTTCTCATGCTTCTACTGTGTCCTCAATTTGTCAACATATCATATTCGATCTTTCACCTATTCTCTGTATTATTATGGTGTTAATTCTCTGCCGAATTACAAAGATGAAATCTGTATGAGGCGCTTTCTTCAAACCATTTTCATATGACCATAGGCGCATAACCACAAGCTTATTTATTTAAGTGTTGCATCTTATTTCTTTATTCCATATGACCGCAGGTGGTGACCATGCGCTAGGCTAAATAAGTGCTTGATCACTTGTCAAGATCAACAATCACGTTTTAATCGCACAATGAGATGGACGAATGTTGTTACTTCAGGACGTTGTCCTTCCCGACTTCCAACCTTTGTAATATTTCAAATCTCTCGAAGCAGATTTCGCCGAAGTAGATCAGACGTTCGATATTTTATTTGCACGCTGAACGGTTCTCATTCACTTCGGAAATTCGGCGTTCGACGATTTCCAATATTTGCAATCATTAAACCTCCTGGATCAAAGATGCGTGTCGATAATATTCAATAGTTGAGAACGCTCTCCGAAGTAGATCAACGGTTAACGTCACTTCATGGTTTACGCTTATTCTATCCTTCCATTGTACTTGATCAACGGTCGATAATGCTCCCGAATTAGATCAACGGTTAGCGTTAACTTCGACCTTCGGCGCTTCGGGTATTTACTGGTGTTAGAAACTGGTTTCCCCCGAAGTACATACTCCCGAAGTGATGTAACTTGCTGACGTCACTGCTGACTTGGCACTGGCAGAGTGGCTACCACATGTCACTTAGATTTGTGACTTACATGTACCTGAAATTCTAATAGCACCTTGACACTTGTCACTGTTTGATTGTGTCATGTGTCCTTGCTGATGTGGTCTACTGACATGGATCTCCTGATGTGTATGCTATGTGTCTTCACTTCGTGAATTCGAACTTTGGCCTTCATCTTTTCTTATCCTATCCTTCTACTTTCCTTGATCCAATGGTTGGGATACTTCTCGAAGTGTTCCTCAGATCGGACGACTCATTTCCACTTCGAAATATTTGTGGCTTACACTCTCCTTCCACTAAACTTGATTTGACGGTCAATATAACTCTCGAAATGATAATGGACAACTTCTTTGAGTCATTTCTTCTGAGCCTCCTGTGCGTCATCTCTTCTGAGATTTTAGGTTTATACTTGGTTTCCAACTGAACCAAGGATATATGCATGCTCTGATCTTGTGCAATATAATACACTGCCTCTCCTGAGATTTTAGGTATATTCCTTTGCACCTCGCATTATGTCTTCTGCATGATTACTCCTGAAAATTATCTCAATGAACATGATTATTCCTTGAATCCTTTGGAGTTTTCCCGTGGGGATTTCGATCTCGATGGAATTTCTACAATGCACTCTTCCTTCTAAGATTTGATTAATGTCCTTGCTTCTGATCTTGAATCTCTTCATACTTTTTGACATTTTTATTCTCCGCTAATTGTTATACTGTTGTTATCAATGACAATTCATCACAACAAATTATCATCACATCACAATGACGTCAACTGTTGATATCAATGGCAACATATCAATGACAATATGTCCAACAATCTCCCCTTTTGTCATTGAGGGAAACACACTAACTCCATACACAAACTCTCCCTGTGATGAAGGTACTCTCCCCCTTTGACATCAATGGAAAATGGTTTCTCCCCTTATGATCAACCTCTGTCTGTCTGCATGCTGTTGACCAAAATATGAACTTGGGTAACTCCACTTGCAATCATGCTCTTCCTACCATAACTGAATGAATCCCCTTGTTAATATGCTGTCCTTGCCTCTGACTACTCTCCCCCTTTGTTTCTGAAAGGGTAGTTCTTCCTGACAAGATCTCTTCCCCTGTCAATTTACTAATTGTTTATCTCAATCCATTGGTATATTTGTGTTCAATTAAGTAGTCTTCTTGATACAAACTTGTAGCGATACCCATTTGTAGTGATCAAGTCTTTTAAAACTTAATCTAATTACTTTCCTATTTAATAACCAAAATATTTCTCCTGAGTTTTTACTAACTTTCCTTTATCAAATAGAACAAGAGTATGAATCTTACTGATCTTTTTGATCTGCTTCTTATTCTTCTTTGATATTTCATAGGAATATCAATTGAGGAATGATACCAATTGATTTAAATACCAATTTTGTTATCTATTTATCTTTGTTGAATGATACTCCTTGAACTTCTCTGCTACTTTTATTTTTCCTCTGCTTGTATTCTACAACTAACCCTACCAATGATTTTTATTTTGACCATTAATTTATAGATAGTCAAGATTTTCCATATGTTATTTTAAAAAACTCTTGGCATGATCCTTTGATTTTATAGAAACCAATTTAAACTTCTTTTCTTTTACTATCACATGTCTTTAATTCTTCCATCTCTTCTGTTAGATTAGTAACTTCAGTTTTCAATCTTTTGATCTCTTCTTCTTTGTTTTCTAACTGAATCTTTTGCTCATGCTCTTCATGGTTAGATTGATCTAACTATTGAAGTAGCAACATATACTTTTGTTGGAGTTTATCCAACTCTTCTAGAGTGCACATAATTGTGTACTCAAGATTGTCAAGAGCTTCCACAGGAACTTTAATATGTATATAATTTCGTGGTTCCATACGAATCTCTTCTATTGCAACTGTAACATTAGTCTTAATATTATACAATTTTTCTTTAGTGACTACTGAGGTATGCCTCAATTCCTTGATGAGGTTGTCCTCCTCATTGTTGACTGAGGTTTGCATCAAATCCTGCATTTCATTTTGATTAGAAATCTTTTTCTCTGTATTATGTTCTTCAATCCGATTGCAATTTTCCTTTTCTTTATCTTGTTCCTTATCTTGATAATAATTATTTTCTTCTGAGTTTTGTTCTTTATTCTGATAGGATTCCTCTTTATTCGATTCTTGTTCCTCACTTTGATAGGATTTCTCTTCTTCTTGTGTTTCATTCTGATAACAATTTTCTAGTTGGAGCCATAATTCTTTAACATATTTGTAGTGCCTCATATTTTCTTTGACTTGGTCTGACAATCCATCCTGGATTTCTTTTAAGGCTACTGAATTGTTTCTCCTTGCCTCCTTTGCAGTTTTGGTTTTTCTCTTTGAAGTAGTTAAGTTTCAGGGCTTACTTACTACTGAATCCCAAACTCTAGATCCTCTTGACTTCATATATCTTTTCAAATTTTCCCTCCATGATGAATAATCTGTTCCATCAAATAAGGGAGCTTCATTTGTGGAGATAACAATTTTTCCACCCATTTATTCTGAATCTACCTTCAATGTTTAAACTGTTCTGAAGGCACCCACTCTGATACCAATTGTTGAAATCAACACTTGACACTGAGAGGGGGGCTGAATCAGTGTCACAAAACTTTGGACAATTTTCCATTTTTCATAATTTAACTGAACAACATATATTTATTTCATTTTCTCAACCAATATATAAAAGAATAAATATTTTATTTATTTATTTAACTTGAACGAATATATAAGATCAATCTTTGAATATCTTCAACTTCAAGAAAATATGAGAGGCCCAACTCTCTGTTACAAGACCTAGCTTGTATTTATCAGATCCAATTGACAAATGAGGAATCCAACCCTCATAACAAGACCCAACTTGTTGATCTCAGATCCAACTGAGATGTGAGGAATCCAATTCTCATACAAGACCCAACTTGTAAACAGGCACCAACCTGATAAAATGAACCTTCATTCAATCCATTATATACAAATATATATACTTCAACAAATTAAACTACACTTTCTTCTCACCATTCTTTCTTGTTTATATAGTCTTCCAACTGGTGTGAATTTGAATCATTGCATCTTTTGATATTGAACCATTGTACCTTTTCATTTAAATGATAATATTAAACTTTAAATAATGTCATTTTTCCTTTTATCCTTTATTCACAATGCTCATGATTTAACTCTCTTAATCATGATTGTGTGTCGGTTCTTTTGTCTTCATGAGTTGATCACATACATGGATAAACTCATTATATCGTTCTCATGCTTCTGCTGTGTCCTCAATTCGTCAACATATCATATTCAATCTTTCACCTATTCTCTGTATTATTATGGTGTTAATTCTGTGTCGAATTACAGAGATGAAATCTATATGAGGTGCTACCTTCAAACCATTTTCATATGACCATAGGCATAGAACCACGAGCTTATTAATTTAAGCCATGCCTATTCTTTTACCCTTATTTCTTTATTCCATACGACCGTAGGTGGTGACCAGACGCTAGGATAAATAAGTGCTTGATCACTTGTCAAGATAGACAATCACATTTTAATTGCACGATGAGATGGATGATTGTCGTTACTTTGGGACTTCGTTCTTCACGACTTCCAGCCTCTGTAATATTTCAAATCTCTTGAAGCAGATTTCGCCGAAGTAGATCGAACGATCGATATTTTATTTTCACGATGAATGGTTCTTGTTCACTTCGAAACTTTGGTGATTTCCAATCTTTGCAATCATTAAACCTCCCAGATCAAAGACGCATGTCCATAATCTTCAACGATTGAGAACACTCTCCAAAGTAGATCAATGGTTAGCATCACTTTATGGTTTACCCTTATTCTATCCTTCCATTGTACTTGATCAGCGGTCGATAACGCTCCCGAATTAGATCAATGATTAGCATTAACTTCGACCTTCGACGCTTTGGGAAGTTACTGGTGTTAGAAACTAGTTTCCCCCGAGGTACATACTCCCAAAGTGAGGTAAATTGCTGACGTCACTGCTGACTTGGCACTGGTAGAGTGGTTGCCATGTGTCACTTAGATTTATGACTTACATGTACCTGAAATGCTAATAACACCTTGACACTTGTCACCATTTGATTGTTCCACGTGTCCTTGCTGATGTGGATCTCCTGATGTGTGTGCTACGTGTCTTCACTTCGTGACTTCAGAACTTTGGCCTTCATCTTTGCTTATCCTATCCTTCTACTGTCCTTGATCCAACGATTGGGATACTTCCCGAAGTGTTCCTCAGATCGAATGACTCATGTCCACTTCAGAATATTTGTGGCTTACACTGTCCTTCCACTAAACTTGATCTGACGGTCAATATAACTCCCGAGATGATAATGGATGACTTATGTGCGTCATTACTTCTGAGCCTCCTGTGCATCATCTCTTCTGAGCTTTTGGGTTTATACTTGGTTTCCAACTGAACCAAGGATATCTGCATTCTCTGATCTTGTGCAATCTAATACGTTGCCTCTCCTAAGCTTTTAGGTAGATTCCTCTACACCTCGCATTATGTATTCTACACGATTACCACTGAAAACTATCTCAATGAACGTGATTCTTCCTTGAATCCTTTGAAGTTTTCCCGTGGGGATTTCGATCCCGATGGAATTTCTACAATGCGCTCTTCCTTCCGAGCTTTGATTAATTCCCTTGCTTTTGAGCTTGAATCTTTGCATACTTTTTGACATTTTCATTCTCTGCTAACTGTTATACTGTTGTATCAATGACAATTCATCACAACAACTTATCATCACATCACAGTGACATCAATTGTTGACATCAATGACAATATATCAATGACAATATGTCCAACAATCAATGTCTCCTATTGGTCTATGCCTACAAACATTAGAGGGGATCGATGTCTTCCGTAGGTTGGTTCCTACAAACAACAATGAGGATTGGCGTCTCTAGTAGGTTGGTGCCTACAAATTAATAAAAATAAGTTTTTGTGGTTTTCTCTCGGAAGGGTGTCCACATTAAATATTGTGTCTTATAGTATTTATATTTATGTGATTGCATCATTATGGTTTATGAATGATAAAAAAGAAAAGATAGCCTTATACTGATTCACCCCCCCCTCTCAGTGTAAGTGTGTGCTCAACAATTGCTTTTAATTTTGAGGTTATAAATAATAAAACACTTATGTATTTTCTTGATTTGCCTCCAAAATTCTATAGAGATGTTGCAAACCCAAACTTCACATCCATATAAGATAACTAGAGTGACAAGTGTCTCAAAGAGGAATTTATTTTTTCCTATAACCATAAATTTGTTGATTTGTAGTTGTTTTCGAGACCAAAATAAGATTTCCTTCCTCCATTATTCCTTTTCCCATGCTATATTTCCAATTAATATTGCAATGAAGGCCAAATCCAAGACACTTGTATGAATTGACTTCCTTTAAATTGTTATTGTTATACACAAATTGAGTTAAATGATCTTCTTGGATTTGATTTTCATAACCTTTGTCATAATAATATTTACAAACATATTGATGCCATAATAAATTTACTTGAGAATTCTTAGTTGTTTGTCAAGGTTAGAGGGGCACCTCACCAAAAGAGAAACATCTTTATGTAAATAACAAGGAGGATGACTATTTTAACTAAAATAACGTCAACACAATGTGTTTCTTCCAAACATGCCTCTAATTTGTCAATATAAATGATAAAGAAGGTAGGGGATAAGGGGAAACCTTGCTAAACAATAGTCATTATTCCCGATTTCTTTTGATAAACCATCATTATTATTGAACTTAACAATAAATTTCTCATATATCCTTATTGCAACGCCGCTAAACTCAAAAGGAACCTTTAACTCTTCTAATATATTCTAAAGGTTATTTCTAGGTGTCGTATCAAAAAAATTCCTAAAATTAATGAATCAACATAGGGGATTGATTTTGTTATTTTTGCAATCCTCTGGGATGATCCTAAGAGTAACAAAGTGGTCCATGGTTGAAATATAGCTTCTAAAATGAGCTTCACCTTGAACCGTTTTTTCCCGACTTTCTAACGATATGATAATATTCTTTTCTAGAATAATTCAAGATAACTTGGCTAGAAGAGAATGGATCATAGTGGTCCTATAATTTGAGCTGTTATTTTTATCACTACTTTTGAAAATAAGAGCATGAGTATTTGAGTCATGCTTTAGGAAAACATCGTTTGAATGCCATATTGAAAATATAATGAATGTGAGAGATAAGAACAAAGCCTCCAATTTTTAGGATTCCCATTTGATAACCTTCGTTGTCCTTAGCTTTTCCTTTTTCTATATGCTTAACCTCAAAGCTCAATGCCCTCCAAAGCAAAAAACTTTTGCTTTGTAATAAGGGTTTGAATGTCCAATCTCTCATAGAAATTATATTATTTTCTTTATTTCTTTGATTTAGAATTTTGTTTGTAGATTTTTTTAGGATTGAATTTAGAGAAGTGAAAGCTTTCTATTTATATAATATCTCTTTTTATTTTAATTAATTATTTGTTATTATTTATCTTGATAACTTTTATGGGCTTCTCATAGGATTCCTTAATGGATTTTATTGCCGTGCAAAGATCTTTGTGAGACCTATGTATGATGGATCCCATGCTGAAATAAAAACTAACAAATGGAAAAAAAAAACATTAAAAATTTGCTTTAAACTCTAAAAGGGCTTATAATATGTTTAGGGAAATGTACAAGTTTTTCCATGTTGTTTATTTGTTTTCTTTTTCCTTGCTTGCCATTTTCTCTTTGCATTGCACCTTGACACCGTCCTTTCCAATGGATAACATCCTCTTCCATGGGGGAAAATGTAGTGCATGGATTTTTCATATATGTACTCAAATCCCAAATTCTGACCATGAGGCCTCCCAACATTTCAAGATGGAGTTTTGGCATTGGTAACTCCCCCTTGTTTATCCCCTCACCTATACACTAGACATGTGAATTTTTTACCCATTTTATGTTTAGTACTTAAGTAAGTTCTCTTTTGTTATTTTCATAGGTCATACTTTGGGCATGTTTATTCCTTATGGGTCCCTTAATTTGGATTTCTCTACCTTACCTCAGATCAACTTCAAAATTCATGCTTGATTTGGTCCACCTCGGTTAGTTGGAGATTCCATTTTTGAGGTTTTATGCCCACATAGTCATTGGTACATACACAAGGTTTGATAGGGTTAAGGATGATCTTTCCCCCTTCTTTTCCACTCTTGGTTATATTATTTTTGGTTGCTTCAAACTTGTTCTCCATTCTCCTTCAACTGTATGAACACTTAGTGTGTGAAGAGAAATTTTGTTGGAATGAGATAGTCTCAATGATGGGTGTTTTGTGTCATATCCCACTTTTCATTTATTTGTCCATTTGTACTAGGAGGGTGCACTTATTGCATAGAAATATGTAGTGGGGAATAAAAAATATGTGGAGTGGGTGAGTTGACACTTACATAAAAATGTGGTGTTGCATAAAAATATGTGGAGTAGGTGAGTTGGCACTTTTGGATGTGCCTACCTTCTTGGCACATGTAGAGTGAACCACTTGTGGATCCATTCTCCATTTGTGGACCTATCCTAGGGCTAGGGTTTTACCTTATTTGGAACTTACTCTTATTATTCCATACAAGGAAGGAGGAGCACACCACTTCATCATTATTAACACAACATAAAGAATAAATCATAGAGATAATGTAAACTCTTGTTGCATTATTCTTCATTTGGTTTGATGTTGATTTTGGAGAATGAAGTGAAGTTAGAGTATGCAATTTATTAGCATGTAGTGCCCTAGATAAGGTTTTCTATGATTGTGAGAATCTTTGCTTGGGATGAATTGTAAGGGTTTTGGATTTCTAACTTGAAACATGTTGATTTTTTGTACTATTCTTATCATTCATGTGAAAAGAAAGAGTTGTCCAAAATTAGGTCAGATTTGATTTATATAGATTTAACTTTGGGTGAATTTGTTGTTGATTTATTATGATGATTTAATAAACAACTTCATTGATGAAAAACTAATTTATCATGATTAATTTTCATTTTCAAATTTCATTTTGTTGTTTGCTAACATAATTTTTATATACAATTTGAGGGTTAGATCTTTCCCTAAATGTTACTGAAACAATCCAACAATTATGTAATTGGGGTGTCTACACTTTATCTATTACCTTGGATGATTTTTTGTTGCATATTTGGAAGTTTGAATAGGGTTTCTGGAGAAATTGGATTCAACTTAGGGATGGAACATTTTTGGGTGCCGATTCATTGCATTTTGCGAGGTGAATTTTTTATCGTCACAAAAAAATTTAACATGGTATCAGAACAATTTCACCGAAGTTTTCCATCCATTACATGGAGAAGTAAACTACTTGTGAGAGGGAGTTTAAAACTAAATATTTCAACATGTGTGATTCCCAAGAAAGATCTAATGATTGGAGTTGATCCATGCTTGAGGTAGGCACTAGGACTTGTGAAAGGTTGGTGGGTGTGGTTCCCGTGATACTCGAGTGATTGGATTGCTTTGTACTTGAAATTTTCCATCCATTAAATGGAGAATTAAACTACTTGTGAGAGGGAGGTAAGAATGAATAATTTTAGGGAATGTGAGACATAGGATTCTCTAGTGATTAGAGTGTGTTATTATGCTCGGGATGGGTGATTTGGACATGTGATAGGCTGTGAGTGTGATTCCCTAGATGCTCTAGTGATTAGAGTATATTGTGTGTGATGCCCTAGATGCTCTAGTGATTAGAGTACATTGTTATTCCTTGGAGGCATGATTTGAACCTGTGATAGGTTGTGGGTGTGATGCCCTATATGTTCCAATGATTGGAGTATGTTGTCATGCCTAGAAGGGTTGATTTGGACCTATGATGGGTTGTGGGTGTGATACTCATGTTACTCCAATGATTGGAGTGGTTGATATGCCTAAGATGGGTAAGGAGGAAGAATCATGTTCTTCTAATCATGGTAAGAAGGATTTGAATCACGTGACTTTTTTAGGTGTCACAAGAAGGGGCACTATGCCAATTAGTGTCTAGAGAAGAAAGGGAATTGGAAGAGACAATGTGAGTAGTGAGTAGGGAGTGCAGTGAATGTAGTTGGAGTGTGTAAGTTGGCATCTAATCTTGAGACCACCTTCTCTATGGTTTATTGTATTTTAACCTGTTAGTGTGAATAAGGTTCTTTAGCTATCTAGTTCTTTGTTAGCTAATTCTCTGCTTTAGCCCTCTTCACACTAGGCTAATTTTTCACTTTATCCCATATTGGTTGCATTTTTTGTCTCTTGGGTGGTAAATCCTATATATACTTACCCATCACTCTCATATCAACATCTCATTTTTCATTATATGTTGTGCATTCTCTTGAGTAGAATGCAATCTATCCTTTCTCATTTTTGATTTCTAGATTTGATTTCCTTCATTCATTTGCATTCTTGGGTGGATTTTCAACCAAATATTTCATGGTATCAGACTGATTGTGAATTGTAGGTTAGAAATATTTTTAGAAATATAAGTGTATAGCTATTATTTTTCAAAGAACATGAGTATGCTCTTCTCTTGCATCCTTGGATAATTTGGAAAATCATAAAAGTGTGGAGAAAACACTAGTTTCCAGGGGGGTTCTCTTTTTGACTTTCCAGATGCAGGTTTTTTCGAAACTTCCTGAAGACATTCTAAGCTCACATGAGACAAAAGAAATTGAGATAGCCATATTTTCCTTTTGTTTCATCCCAGTTGGACACTGGAGGCCATATCTGCTAGGGTTTGAAGTTAGATGTTCGTTGCTAGATCCAACAAGGAGCCACCATTTCAGAGAATGTTGGCCCAAATATGGCATTTCCATCACGTTCAGAAGGCCTGAAAACCCTAAGATCGACTGTCCATTCGTTGATTTTTGGAAAATTTCACTAGAGAGGAAAAATGTTTTTCCCAAGGAGCTACACGCCCCCTAGCTGGCAGTTCCACTAATTTATATGGAGGTTTCTACAATAGGTGTTTTTCCTAAGTTTGGCAGAATTTTTTCTAAATTTGGTGGCAATTTTGCTAATTTATTTGGAGGTTTCTACATTTGGTGGTTTCGCTAAGTTTGGCAACATTTAACTAATTTATCTAGAGGTTTCTACAATTGGTCGTTTTGCTAAGTTTGGCGACGGTTTTGCTAAACTTGGTAGAAGGTGAATTTTGAATTTCCTACCCCTTCTTTGTTGGTAGGTTAGGTTTTGAAGACAAACTTTGTAGGCTCATATCTCGGGCTTCCAACCTCATTTTCTTGAGAAATTTGTTTATTTATTTTTATTTGGGCTAATTTTTCGTGCTCTCTCAATTAGTACAGATAGTTTCTAATTTTGATGCATGGATTTTCCAGAATTTGTATATTCTCCCAAGCGACACTGCATAGTTCTCTTTTTGAGAAATTTAAAGGCTCGTATCTTTTGCATATGAACTCTAATTGAGGTGATTATTGTTTTGAAAGTGCATGTTTTTTCTTGTACTTTGCAGTGGTGTTGTTTATTTCACTTGGTATTGTGTCAAAATTGTACTTTCAACACATACCCATTTTTTGAGGATTTGTAAAGGAATTGAAGTAAAGTCCACTCAGTATTCTCTTGCTAGTGGAAATTGTAACCACACTAAATATAATGTGCCAAATCATTTTTCTTGGGGGGGTGGGGGCTCTTTGATTGAGTGATTCGAGGGGAGTCTCTTGGTGTGATTGTTCTTGTGCAAATATTTCTACTCGTGCTTTGTTTTTCTTCAAAAATGGGTATCTTTATATTTCCACTGCTAACACCATAAAAATACAACACTTGGCATCAAAATGCATGAAATTCATTAATGCAACAAGGATATACACCTTATGTTGAAAAAAAGGTAACTAAACCCACAAATGATAAGGGAAAGGTTCTCTAGATGATATAAAAAACAAAAGCTATTGGTTGTATTAGGAGTCTATTTTCTCTTCATATAATAGTTCAACTTGACGGATGTACAAATTCACACGATGCATGGAAAAAAAAATCTCTATGGGACAACTGATGAAGTTAGGGGATATCAAATTGACAATGAACTAATGAGTCTTGATCCTAAGTATTTTGACAAAATCCCGGATTATGTAAAAAATATTAATGACTTAAGAGCCCAATGTAAATAATGTGGCATAGAGAAAAATGGCATACAAATTATCTTAACTACTCTCTCTACAATGCCTTTTTTTTTTCCTTAACTACTCTCTCTACAATGCTTTCTTTTGCTTCCTTTTCATAAATGTTAATGGACGGGCAAGGGAATCTTCTTTCCATGGGTCTCCTTAAGCTATCTCAGTATCAGGATTTGCTGGTGGGTCAGCCAAAGGGACAAAAAGAGTTAGGGAAACCCGACAAGAAAGAAAATAAGTCCAAAAAGAAGTCATAGAAAGATCAATCACAACTTGATCTGACCCAAAATCAGACTCCAAATCCCCTCCTTTGAAAGGGAATTCTCAGAAGAAGGATAGGCCAACTTGTAGTTATTGCAAGAAGGTTGGTCATAAGGAACATTCTTGTCATAAGAAGTAGATTGATGAGTTGAAGCATCTTTTAAAAAAGAACAACATTAATCTACCTTCTTCACAACAACCCTCTACTCCTTTTTCCAAATCAGGCAAAGAGAAAGCAATTCAACTTGTTGCTACTATAGATTCTTCTTAGCAGTGGATTCTTGACTTGGGTGCATCACATCACATGGGTTTTTTCAGAGACAATTTTATTTGTTGGATCCTTTTTTGGTGCCCCACATTCTCATTGGGGATGATTCTCCTGTAGATGTCATCAGGAAAGGTTTTGTTGATGTTGGCATTGGTACTTTTAAGGATGTCCTATGTGTGCCTAATCTGTGAACCAACCTTCTCTCCATCTATCATATTTCCCAGAATTAAATAAAAGTTGAGTTCACTCCAGATTCCATCACCATCAGGGATCTTGAATATAATTCACTTCTTGCAGTTGGTAAGGCCGATCATGAGTCTCGATTGCATGCTTTCTTTCATTTTGTACATGATTCTCAATCTATTTCTTTTCTCACCCATTAAGATTCTATGAGAAAGCTATGGCATGAGCGATTTGTCCATCTCAACTTCCGCTATCTTCGACAACTCAACATGCATGATATGGTCACAAGCCTTCCTCAGATTAGTTTCTTAGATGGAGTTTGTTCGAGTTGTTCCTTGGGAAAGCATCCTCAGGGCTAGTTCGACAAAGGGAAGGCTTGGAGGGATTTAGAAGTCCTTGAGCTAGTTCACAGTGATGTGGCATGCCCATTTCCATTCTTTTTTTTTAGAAAGGCTCATTGCTTTCTCACTTTTATTGATGAATTTTATAGATACATCCGAGTCTACTTTCTTTGGAAGAAAGGAACAATTTGGGAAGTGCATCAAAATTCTCCGCATAGACAATGGTAGAGAATATGTGAACCATTGCTTCAAACAATTTTTCACTCTTGAAGGGATAGTTATTCAACATACTTTCTCCTATACACCTCAGCAAAATGGTGTGGGAGAGAGGAAAAATATGTCCCTGAAAGAGATGGTCGACTGCATGATCCACAAACGCTCCCTTGTACTTGAGTATTGGGTAGAAGCTATCAATTTTGTTTCTCATATTCATAATAGAGTTTCACATAAGGAATTGAAGGGTATCACTCCCTTTGAAGCTGTGTGTGGCAATAAACCTATTGTGAAACGCTTGCAAGTTTTCGGCTCCCCAACTTGACCACACATTCCTTTGGAGAAGCGTAAGGCCTTAGAACCTCAGATTCGACCTTGTATCTTTGTTGGTTACCCCGATGGTGTTAAACGATATCAACTCTTGGATCCCGAGACACATGGGATTTTCATTGAGCATAGTGTGTAATTTGAGGAAAGCTATCCTAGATCATCCTCTCATATTCCTTCCTTCACAACAGATTCAAATAGTGACTCATAGGATTTTCGTCCAGCTGCCTTTACTCGTAGAGTTGATAACGAGGTTTCATCCTCCTCTTCATAGAGTTTAGATTTCAAGGATTAGGATTATCCTCCTCCATCCCCTACCATGACTCACTGGGCTCGTTAAACACGTGAGTCTGTCGACACTCTTTTTGGGGATCCTTCTGATACTTGGAGGACTTGATCACAACATCAAGATATTCTGCATTCCTACATTGCACAACTTCAAATACCCTATCCTTTCATGAAGCATCAAGTATTGTTGAGTGGAGTTCAACAATGGAGGAAGAGTACAACTCATTGATTCAGAACAAAACTTAGGATATTGTTTCACTTCCTAAGAGAAGAAAATAGGTTTAGTGTAAGTAGATCTATTAGACAAAATTTGTAGTGGATGGATGAGTTGAAAAGTTCAACGTACAACTCATGGATAAATGTTTTTCTTAGGTTCCTAGTGTTGACTACACCGAGATATTTTCCCCCATTTCCAAAATGAACTCCATTTGCTTGATACTTGCTATTGTTGCAGCTCAAGGTTGGGTCGTACATCAGATGGATGTTAAAATTGCATTTCTTCATGGGGATCTACAAGAGGAGATTTACATGGAGAAACCACAAGGATTTGTTCATGATTCTTCATTGGCTTGCATATTGTGGAAGTCTATCTATGGTATCAAATAGGCCCCACGAGGTTGGTATGCCAAGATGGAATCCTTTCTTCTCTTAGTTGGGTTCTCTAGATGCCACTAAGATCATAATATCTACATCCTGAGACAAGAGGATGCTCTTCTATTCTTGGTTCTCTATGTTCATGACTTGATTTTCATTGGGAGCACCTCATCCATCATTGTAAGTGTCAAAACTGCTTTGGATGACAATTTTTCCATGACTCACTTTGGTCTCTTGCACTATTTTCTCAGGATTGAGATCACTCAGTCGTCTTCTGGTATATCTCTTGCGCATCCCAAGTATGCTCTTGATATTATGGCTCATTTTCACATGGTTGATTGTAAGCTTGCACTGAATCCCTTTATGTCAGGAGTGAAGCTTGAGGTGAAGTGTTCCACACCACTAGTTGATGCCACTTTGTATTGTTAGCTTGTTGGAAGCCTCATATACTTGACTCATACTTTCCCTGACATTTCTTTTGCAGTTAGAATTGTTTTGGGATTCATGATGGATCCACATGAGATTCAATGGAAGGATTCCAAACACATTTTGCACTACATATAGGGAACTCACAGGTACGAGATTCACTATGCAGCGGGCACAAGTTCATATTTGATTGGATACACTTTTGATTAGGCTGGTGATCTTGATAATAACAAGTCTACATCTAGCTATAGTTTTCACCTTGGTTCCAGTCCCATTTGTTGGCATAGAAAGAAGAAACATGTCATTGATCTTTTTTTGACTGAGGATGAGAATTGAGGGGTTATTAATGCCACCAATGAGGATATTTGGCTTCAAAATATCCTCACTAAACTTGACATCACTTTTTAGAAGCCATCAGTCATCTACTGTGACAACCAGAGTGCCATGTAGATCTCGAAGAACCTGGTTCATTGTCAATGAACCAAACACATCGAGATCCACATGCATTTTATTAAGGAGCTGATTCAGGAGCAAGCCATTGATTTGCGTTATTGTCCTACAACAAATAAGATTGCCGAAATCTTCACCAAACCCTTCATTGAGAGAAAGTATGTCCATATTTTTTTTTCTCTTAGGGGTGCAGGCCATTTATTCGGGGAGGGGGTCACTTATCCCTTCTTACTTCATCCTCTCATTGAGGGGAATTTTTTCCCACTATGTTTTCTCCTTCCTTTTCTGTTTGAGAGGATCTTTTGTACATGGGTACCTCATCAGGCCTTGTATCCCGAACCCATATTTGAATCTTTGTTTACATTCCCCCTAAGTTTCACTTAAGGGGGGTGTTAGTATGTATAAGGTTCTTTAGCTATCTAGTTCTTTCTTAGCTAGTTCTCTGATTTATCCCTCTTCACACTCGGTTAAGTTTACTTAGGGAATTTTTCACTTTATCCCATATTGGTTGTGTTTTTAGTCTCTTGGTTGCATAATCTTAGTTCTTTAGACTTATTTCCTTTTTCTTAATTTATCAATGGGATTTACCTCCTTCATAAATTAATTGAGTTAATAATTATAGTTTAGCCTCTTTACAAGAATTTAGACTTAGGATCAAAATCTAAAATAGGCTTAGATTTTTATATTACTAAATTCATTCTTTAATTAATTAATTAATTTGACAGTGCTCAAGTTTTTACAAGGTTTAATATTAACTCAAAGTTTTCTAGGCCGCCTAGATGCATTGTCTCAAGTTTAATTTCGTGACGTGCCCTTCAAGACGCACTCCGTGCTCCAAGGGTGCCACTCACCTTTGATTCAATTTTTTTATAATGCGACGTTCCCTTCAAGACACACTCTTTGCTCCAAGGGTGCCACTCACCTTTGATTCAAATTATTAATAATTCTACGTGCCCTTTAAGACGCACTCCGTGCTCCAAGGGTGCCACTCACATTTGACTAGTTTTGGTAGTTGTCCAACCCTTGGAGTCAACACTCCACTCAGGTGACCCTGTGAGATACTAAGAGATTCTAAGTAATAAGGACCCTGCCTTATTGCGCGCCCCTTAGAAATATTCATGAGCGACTGTCTCAGTCTTCCTTCACGACATCATGGATCTCTCAAACTAGGTAATTGTTAACCTACATTTCGAGCCACAGAGGGAGCGATAATAGGCTGTGAAAGGGATGCTTCCACACCTCTCCCTCAATATCTGTTCTATGTGCATGGGCCATTTACTCCTTATGTGAGTTAGATTAGCAAGCAATCATCAACCTGCATCCATCAACGAAACACTGCCAATGATCCATAAACAACATCATAGTATAATCGATCATATGTCACATATGCATAAATAAAATACTCAAACCAATACAATCCACTCCCTGACCCAATCCAGAGTCCAAGGAGGTCCATTAATACCATCAACATCCTCAATCTGTCAAGTGTCCTGCACACTCAGGGGAAGCTTCTCAATAACATCTGTCAATACATAGATATCAAACAACATAAAACATAAATCATAATCCATCAACATCATCATAAGAATCCATAAGCGAAATGGATAACCATATACTATAAACGAATCACTTTCACGCAAGTGTCCTCAAAGAATAAGTCAATAACACGTGCTCACAAGAGTGATATGTTACACTTTCCAATGGAATTACTAGGGTTTTTTAGAGTTTTTTCAATGCAATTGCTAGAGAGTTCATCCTCCCAAATATTTGATGGTTCTTGGTTCTTCTTGAGGTCATTCAAATATCTATGGAAAATATTTTTATAAATCTCGTGCAATTAGAACAAGAAACAATCTTCTTGAATATTCTTTTTGAAATTTTGAAACATGGCGATTCTGGTTCTTCAATCAGATCTGAAACGAAGCCTTAAATATCTTGAAAATGAATCGTCCTTATTTGAGTCACAAAAAATGTTGATGTTTAAAATGGTTAAGACCCAAAAACAAACATCATGAGTATATGAATCCCCCTGCATTTTTATAGAGGTGGTACTCCTCTTTGGCTAAAAGATTGGAAGATTCTTTGTATGGTTTTGCAATGAATTTAAAGGGTGAATGCAAAAGAGAAAACCCCGAGAGATATCCCAGGAAATATAATATATACATATGTAAAACCCTTATATACAGTTATACAAATATACATTAGATCATTTAAAAAAAAAGATAAGATAAAGTGTGTCAACAAAGATTTGTTTCTACAAGGTTTTGGAGTCTCCATTCAACTGAAATTCTTTCTTTTTTGTAAGATAAACTTAACTCGAAATATGCTATCACTTTTGCAAGATGAAGAAATGAAAGGTCTTCAAATAACTTTAAACAATAAATTCATTATAACTCAAAAATATTTTGACACATTTGAAATCACATGATTTCAACTCAAGTGGAACAAATCACTAATTTAGTGTCCCAAGTAGTTCTTTGCAAAATAAATTTATAACGATATCCCAAATATAACAAGTTTAATAATATCAGAAACAAGAGAGATGAAACAACCTCTACAAAGTTTCAATGACAACTAATAAACTTAATGAAATAACAATTACCTTTTTACAAGGAGGGATCTTTCTCCTCTAGACCTGGAATATTACAAGATCACTGAAGATTTCAAAGAAATAACCGCTCAGACAAAAATCTTCTTAATCTTAGTACATTCATGGAAGATTTGATGGAAAAAAATAAAAAATAAGATGTAAAGAGACAAGCTTTAGCAGGCTATTCCAACGAATCTTGGAGAGATAGAACTTTGCTTCTTGTAGACTCTTAACCACTGTAGAAATTTATGACTGCCAACCTCTTCATAATGCTTTCTCTTGTCCTTTTAAAATCCGCTTTCAATGTTCTTGAAGTAGTTAGGGTTTCCTTTCTAGAACTTTCGATGATTCCTTTTGGAGTAAGTCATTTTTAATTGATCCTTTATTGAAGTCTCATTAATGACTTATGTCATTGAAATTCGTGCCTTCAAGTAGGGACCACTTATTCCTTTAATGAAGTTTATTTAAAATTTCTCAATTTATCCGTCTTTAACACAAACAAACTGCGTTTTAATTTTCTAAGTAAGGTATTTGTCCTTTCAACCATGGGAAACATTGTAGATGCAATATTCATCATCTCATATTTTCAACGAGTCCTCCTGATCATGATTTGGAGTTCTTGATATCAAGATACGACATCGGGAAGTTGAGGTTCCAAGCAAATCTATCATCAAACCATAGAAATAAAGATGAATTTAATTTCAATTTATGAGAGAAACATGGATAATTTAAGCTCTTTAAATCCATTCCATCATCTTCCTCATTGAATTACCTTTCCAACGAGGTAAATTTTTCCCAAATCCGACTCCCGGATCTCAAGTTATGACTTTCATAAATACATCACTCAACAACCGTTTATTTAACTCACGAGTTAATCTTAGTCCTAGATCTAATTTTTGTCCTCCATAATAATTTTGAATTTTGTTCTTAAAATGTTTATCTCAAACGCATGGGAGTTTTGGGGATTTTATGGTATATAATAAAAAGTATGTCATACAATTAATGTGAGTTAAGGAGAGACTATGGAAACTAGAGCATCACCCCTTAGATAATTCATGAAATAATTAAAATTTTGGTAGCCCAATCTTCATCTAGTCGTCACCTAGTAAGCATATAGTCAAAACCCAACAAGAAACAAGTCAATTCCCAATCATATCCCACATGTCACAATATGATAGAGTGCAACATTTTATAGTGTAACTGGTTTCCATGTGTCATCATATAAGTGGAGGCATAAAACTTAGGAAATAATGGTTAAGTAAGGGAGATGGAACGGGAGAGCAACAGGAAGGTCGCGAGGCAGGTGAGGGAGAAGAGGGAGTGTGGATAGAAGTGAGAGCAAGAAGGGTGAGGGGAGGTGGGAGGGTATGTTCGCATGGAGGAGTGAGGGGGATGAAGAAATTGTTAAGTATGGGTGAGTGGGTGAGGGATGATTGAAGAGTGGGTAAGGGAATGCAGAGCGAGGGTAAGGTGTGTGGAGGTAAGGAGGGGAATAAAGGAGTGTAGATATGCACTACAAAAAAAAATGAGACTAAGGAAAATGGGGGTGAGTGATAGAAACAAGAAATATGGGGATATGGAAAAAATAAATTCGAAAGCGAGACTAAGTATGGAAGAGTGGAACCAATAAAATGAATGGAACGAAGAACTAAGAAAATGAGACTTAGTCTTAAGTTCTAAGAATGGAACCAAGAAAAATAACCGTGGTCCCAAGAAAATCATCATGGTTCCAAGAATATAATTATAGTTCCAATCAAATGGGCATGGTTCCGAAAATGGGCATAATTTTAGAAAATCTTATTTCCAATAAAATTAGTTGTGTTACACATGGAAAAGCATTCTCTGGGCGATTGAACAAAAACATGGATATCTTGAGCATACATACTCGTATTTGTAATTTGTAAAATGCGTGACGAACCTGACACTAAGGGATATGCTATGAACTTATAATCTTTAAAAATTTCCTTCTTTTGATATGTATTATTATTATTATTATTCCAATAGCAAGAAATACAGGTGATCAATGTTTTTGATCAACAAGGACTAAATACATTTGCAAGGAAATGAGCATGACGAAAATGTTGCATGGTGTAGGGATATGATGGTTTAGATTCATTCCACTTTGCAAGTTGAGTACATCGATTTTTCATGTTAATGCATCACTTGTGTGGAAGGTTGAAAGCATAGAAGAAGACAAAAGAGAATGATAAGTGTTAAATCCGACTGGAGAGAGTCACACCTTAATAGGTAATAATAGATGATTGTATGCATTTCTTACTTATAAATAAATTAATATAACAATCACGACCATCACAATATTTTATCAATGGAATACACTTAACTTGGAACTTCACAATATCATATGATTATAATTATTTAATTTGTTCACGTATAGATTTTAATGAGGCAAAAACAATAGATAAATTTATGTTATATAATTCAGACACAACAATATATTTCATGGAGCCATATAATTTCATGGAGCCATATAAGAAAGAAAAGAAGAGATTAAGAGTTTCAAAAAAACATTGAAAGAAATAATACTTGTGAGAGAGAATATGTGAACATTGGCCAAATCATTTCATTAATAGGTGGGTACAAGAATGCATATCAAAGAAATGCAATATTACACACAACAAAAAGTTTAAAATACATATAGATAAAGCATTAAATATTGCTAGAGGATGTGCCTGTAGGTATATATGCTATTTATTTATCCTTAACCAAATACATAAATAATTATAATTACATATATTAACTACATGCAAGTATAATGAATAGTGTTCATATTCATATTCAAATGATTAAAAAAACTATCTTGTCATGATATACACTAGTTTCACAAAAATATATATTATTGTTTATTCATAATTATGGCATAACTTAATTTATCATGTGTTTGAAATCATTTTAAATTGTATAAAGAATAATTAATGAAAGAAACAAGATTGTGGAGTTATGGTGGCATACCAACAAATTATTTGTGCACATGCTTTACATAATAATGTTATCGATAATGAATTGGAATATGTGAAAACTATATAAAAAAATTGTCGACATAAAATATAGTTAACTATTTAACAAAATAATATCCAATTGCAAGTGATTTGAAACATTTAATAGATGCACACAAGAATAGATGAAGATACACATCTCCTTTCAATTGAATCCATTTTCATTTTTATTGAGTAAAAATGAGCCATATGTATGGGTGTTAAATTTCACCCAAATGTTAAAGATACACATCTCCTTTCAATGGAATCCATTTTCATTTTTATTGAATAAAAATGAGCCATTTGTGTGGGTGTTAAATTTCACCCAAATGTTTTAGAGGAGAAAATATGGTTTGTTATTATATATCTAGTAGGTAAAAAATACGTTTAGGAACATTAATATTCTCACAACTTCATGCACGACTCATATGATAAAGATAGTGAATTATGAGCTAATTTGAAGATGTAAGTTTTAGACTTGCATTTGAGTTAATATTGGTGATTTATATAAATATTATGTCTACTTTTACATGATGCACTGAGTTATTGTATATGGAAAAAATATATATTCGTCAATAAAAAGTATATTATTTTTAGTGAAATTATTTTCTATTGAAATACAATTATCAAAACATATGAATTTTATAAAAGAAAAATGGCTATGAAGACAACCACTTAAGGATAGAAATAAAAAATACCTAAACCATGAAAACTTGCCTCGAAAGGCATCTAATAATATAGTCATAAAAGGCAAAGTGGTTGAGATATATAGTATTAAACACAACTAGAATAGGAAAATTGGAAAGTGCAAATGGTGAAACCAAGAGGTAATTATCATGTTAAGATTCAATAACCAATGTTTGCATTGGTAAAATTAAACACTAGAGATTGGGGAGAGACCATTAAATTTATATATACGTAGGTGGTTTTAGGAGAATATTTCTAGCAAGTTCAAGTGACGTAATATATATATATATATATATATATATATATATAT
>SNQJ01S0020414.1:159737-171491 GCA_010110895.2 Picea sitchensis
TTGTTTATAATGTAGATCTTACACAACAACAACTTTGTCCTCTCAACCGGTTGGAGGCTTTTCATGAGTTTCAAGATCCAATAGCGAGATGGATGGATTCTTATTTTTCCAAAATCTCAAATGTGGTAAGTTTTATCATGATCAAATTTTGCATCTGTGAGTACGAGATGCCTGCTAATTTTTTGTTGCATATGATATATCCTCTTTGGATTATTCTAAACAGTGACATGCACAAAGTTATGGTTCTCAGTCAACTAGTTTCTTGGTTTCACTGGAATTTGATTACACATGATTACTTAGTTTTCAGTTGAATAGAGTAGGTAGTAGGAGAATAATCTCTTAGTTCGAGTATTTAATTTTTCAATTCAAAAATTGTTTTCAGTTTGTCAGTTTTTTCAGTAGTTTGTGTGTAGATCAGCAATAAAACTCCATATCCCAACAAAGGCACTAGGGTGTAGCTGTAGTTTTAAGTTTCATATTGAATAAAGACTCCATATCCTAGCAAAGGCACTATAGTGTAGTTACTGTTTTGAACTCCATAGATGCATCGCTGAGATAACAGTGACAATGATACTTGGTTATACGATAGAAATAGAGGTAAGAAAATGAAGGTGGGAGAAAATTATTGAGAAGTAAGGCACTTGATCTACTGTTCTTTAGCACCTCATAGGGAAGTGTTATCCCTGGTTGGAGCCAATGTTGGAACTTAGGTCTGCATCGCGTTCCTACCCCTTCGATTCACCTATAAAATCTTCTTAAAGCCTAATTCTTTGTTTTGTTCTTGCTAAGTTATTCTCCACATTTTAATTTTTCTCTTTATTGATTCTTTGTGCCATCTTTTGTTTTCTTGAGAGATAATTGCATATTGTGATTTGGTTCAAATTACATGTCANATCTTCTTAAAGCCTAATTCTTTGTTTTGTTCTTGCTAAGTTATTCTCCACATTTTAATTTTTCTCTTTATTGATTCTTTGTGCCATCTTTTGTTTTCTTGAGAGATAATTGCATATTGTGATTTGGTTCAAATTACATGTCATCTTGTTGCCATTAATTGAGCTTACAACAGGTCGATCAAGTATGTTGTATGCACAGGGAACAACCATGAGAAAAAAACACAGCATTCAAAAGCAGTCAATTTCAGGCTTAGATGTTGGGAACAAACAAGTTAAAATTGCAACGATGGAGATCCAACAGACCACTCAGATTGATGATTTTTGTGCATTTGGTGTTTTCAGCATTGCACAAGGTTTAACGACAAGAGAAGATCTTCGAAGTTCCAGAGCCCCGAAGTGTCGAAGTTGGCCCTCACTTCCACGTCACTCCGGGCCCGTACTACTCCGAGAGATTTAGATGTAGAGAAAACCCAGTTCTCTGGAGATCCGGAGTGCTGAAGCACGTGACACTCATCCGTCAAGACTTGTGGCACTCATCCGTGGAGACACATGGTTTCCATCTGGCCCTGACATGTGGCACTCATTTCTAGTCATTTGGGTCCCATCATTTGCTCATTTTTGAGTGACACATGTCACTCGCCTTATGTGACACATCAACAGTCGTGACATCATATGACATCAGGCCACCACGTCACTTCATAGTAATGACACTCTAGGAGTTTTCCATCCAGAGGAAGCACAGTTCTTTGAAGCCTGGAGCCCTGAAGCCCCAAAATATTTAAATGATAAAAACGACTTAATCCAAGTTTAATTAGTGATAAACACACACTAATCACTTCACGAGTTCGACACTCTGGGAGTTATATACATTTTGCATTCAAAATATCCTGAACTTCGAAGTGTTGAAGTGATGAGAGACTGCCACGTCACTCCGGGATAAATTCACTTCAGGAGATATTCATGCTCCGTGTTCAAAAGCTCTCGATATCTAAGAAATTTGTGCCATCTCTAAATATGTCTAGGGGAGTTCTAATATGGTAGAAAGATAGAACTTTAGCAGGGGCGCTAAAGTAGGAGGGTCACCCAGATCATAGATCACAAACCGATCGACGACTCATATTCATTGCGGAAATTAAAGGCGTCCGGACATTAATCTTCCAGAGCGCTCCCACAATTGAAACCATGGTATAGCTTGAGAGGTACGTGGTAGTTGGTGGTGGATTTCGAGAGTCAGAGTAGTTTGGATCCAAACCTCCCTTGAAAACTTCCGCAATCACGTGATTATATCACATCTAGGGTCCAATCTGAGAGCAAAACGTGGCAACAAAACTGGGCGTTAAGCCAAATCATCAAAGGAAAGTCACGAGGATAAGCAGAGCACTAGAAGACTGCAACAAATCCATCACAGAGAAAACAAGAAGAAGGGCCGGTTACAATCGAGATAGAGAAGCTTGCTATTAATCAACAGGTACAAAACATAAGTTTCAGAATCCTAACTTTGCAACACCATAATCGGGAGCTCGAGAAACTATAATCCAGACTGCAGAAGGAATGCCAAAGACTCCATAAAAACACCAGAAGACCTACCTCTTCCTCAAGTAGATAATGTGAAGAATATGCCAGTACAACCAATTATCCTCCAGTAGCCTCCAACAACGCGCGTGCATACTATGATCGATATAGAATTCAGTTATGTCACTCTTGGTCATCACTRTCAGATCTCAATTCGCCCCAACACATGCATCAATCCATTTTCATTGCTAGTAGTGATTTTAAATTGTTTAGTTCAAGACTTTTTTAGTTTAAGGGCATATAAGTGGTCTTCCATGAGTGATAAGAACCACTCCTTTTTGMTAATTCAAGTTCGAAGTATTCATTAACATACTCCAACAATGTGTTTTAGTTAAGTTAATAAGTTGTTTAATGACATATGTGGTAGAGTTAAGTCCCAGTTCCACACAGGTCGAAGGCCTCTGCATTTATGATAAATATGCAGTTTATGTATGTTTTGAGGGGCAATTTTTGGTAAAGGATAGAGCAATACATCAGACTGATTGAACCTGTTCTCTGCTTGGATTAAAGTTCTCTACCTAGTGCATATACTTTTGATGACAATGTGTTTTGTCCAAATATTCATGTGTTTTTATCTTATCTTGAATGCAGTTTTTGATTTGTGCGAAGTACATTTCATTTCCTTTAGCTATTGTATAACTTATCTTCACTAATAAGCAACCTGTAAAACAACTAATGCTTTGGTGAAGATTCGTTTTTATTGCAACCTGTGGGAGTAATTGTGTTTAGATACATGTTTAATGTCTTGAAATGATATTTTAAGTATTAAACTTCTTGCAGCAGGTTATTCATTGAATGGTTTGTTGTTTCCCTATGTTTTATCTTATATTATCTCACTTGTCTTTCATTTGTGTGCCACCATACAAGGAGAACGCTCCTCCGTGCTAGTTTTCCAATCTAACCATGTTACTGTCTTGGTAAACCAACCCTCCAACTGACCAAAAAAATAAAAAAACCAACCATTCCAAAACTTGAGGTGGCCTAGCTCTGCTGTTTTGTGGTGTTTAGGACCAACAGTTGAGTTTCCTAATAGTGATAGGATTATTAATTCATCCATGCAAAATATAAATGGTAAGCATTGTTGTGGACATTTCTACTAAGCATTAACATTTTAAAGAGAAGACAAATCCAGGTGGTGTACAAATATCTTTATATTGGCTAATTGAAATGAAATCCTATGTGTATGTGTGTTTTATGAGGAAATTTCTATTTGGATGATGCGAATCTTATTTTAAATTTGCATGTGGATAAATATGTATTGAGAAATTATAAACTTTGCAGTATTATGCATATTAAATTCCATTGTGTTGAATGTAATGCTAAGTATGAAACTATATACGCATCTCAATTTTGTTATGAAGTTGTGTGAGGTCTATTTGGACTCACAAATACGGAATTTGAGATTAATTGGATGAAGAAATGATCTCATAGTACCCCTAGTACCATGAAATTCAATAAGGAGGGTTGATTGGCATGGACTTCCCTTCATCTCATTCCTAGTGTACCACTTTCCTTAGTGAAGAAGTTACCTTGTTTTGATAATCCAATAAAGTTGTATGTCTTTTGTGCAAGTATTCTTGGATTTAGTGTCCATAATTCAATCTCTTATAATTATCCAGGTGGATATCGGTGGCCACCCACCTATTCTAACTGGTTCAAAATAGTCTTCTAACAACTTAATATTTTTAGCAGTTTTTTGGTTCCTAAACTTCCAGGGCCATTTTGAGGGCATAAATGAATCTCCTTGACAATACCTTTCCAACAAGCTATCATGCGCCCCAAACAAAGATCGTATGCCAAAGTTACGCCCCCGGGAAGTTGATACACCAAACTACCCAAAACAGGGTCCACAAAACTGTTGGATTTTCATCTTCTGAGGTTAGGGTTTTGGATTTTATTTATGTTAAAAAGGTCTTTAGAGCCTCATTGTAACCATATTCTGGTGAATGTGAGTAGTCGTCACATCTCTTCTCAGAGATAAACTGCCACCATTCTAGCAAGTCTTTCACTCTGTATTTCTATAGTTTTGTACATTTCGCTCATTAATAGAAATTGTGTATTATTGTATTTCTGTTTTTATGGTTTCATCTCTAATATTTTTCTATTATGTAATTGGATATCTGAGATATCTCTGTACATTTCTTTATTATATCTCCACTCTCATTTCGTGTTGAAATAATCTGGATCAGTGGTATCAAAGCAAGCTGCTCTTGATCGTTTTTTTCAGTGCATGTCCTCGACGAGGTCCGAGTATAAAAATTTGGGTCTCGAGCTTGTCTCTCTTGAGGACAATCACTCTCGCATGCCCAAGAAACCCTCCATGGCGGAAGAAAATAAAAATGACAGAGCAAATGATTCTATTAATATGTTGCTTGAGAAAGCTCTCACGCTACAGAGGGAAAAAATGATGGATAATTTTTCCCACATCCTTCAACGACTGCCGATAACAACTGACGTGTCTTCATCAAGTGACCACTTTTGAGGCACCTCGCCTTTCAAGGTAAAAGTTAATTTTTATATTCCCATATTTGAAGGATTGATAGATGTAGATGCCCTAGAAAAATGGTTAAATTTGCTAGAAGGTTATTTCTCTGTTCATAATTTCTCCGACAAGGAAAATATCACATTCACACTCCTTAAGGATGTCCCCCATGTCAAACATTGGTGGGAAAGTTACTGGGAGAAAAGTTCCACAGAGGAGTCTAGAATATATGGGGCTGAGCCCACTTGGAATTATTTTGTGGATGCGGTCAAGGAACAATATTACCCTGTTGGCAACTATGATGACCAATACATGAGATGGAGCACACTGCGGCAAGAGAGGGGCCAAGTAGTGTCGGATTTCACCAATACCTTCCATATGTTGCGCACCAAGCTGGGTATCAAAGACTTCGAGCAACATCTGTTTCTGAAATACCGTGGGGCTCTACACAAATACATCCAAACTGAAATGGATTTTCTAGACATCTCATCACTGGGTGTTGCATATCAATATATTGTTAAAATCAAACAAAAATTTAAGCACTAGAACAAGCGGGAGTTCGGGTTTACAAATCTGCAACAACCAAAGTATGGTAAAGACGACCCTAACAACCAGCCTTAAGAAAACTAGTCCAAGCCACATGAAGGGAAGGGTAACATAAAGACAAAGAAGGACACTGAAAAATTGTGCGATTTGCACAAAATCCCCTAGCACAACACCGATGAATGTTGCTCAAAACAGTCATTGGTGGCCAAGATCAAAGAGAAGGAGCCAAACCCTAATTCAGAATCTGATTCAAAAAATACTGCTAGAAGACAGATCATCGATGCATACCCCATTGCTATTTTTGCAACCACAACAATTCAACCAGAAGAACCAACATATCCTAAAGAGGGGGAGCACCTTTTTCATTCACAGATGTGGGTGAAGGGGACCCCACTGCATTTTATTGTTGATAGTGGAAGCCAAAAGAACCTCATGTCAGAAGAGGCCATCAAACAGTTGGTATTGTTAACAACACCATACCCACATCCATACAACATCAGGTGGCTTCGCTAGGGACAAAATCTTCATGTGAGCCAGCAATGTTGATTGTCATATGGAATCCAACCCTTCAAGGATGAGGTATTATGTGATGTTTCTCCGCTGAATATATGTGATGTTCTCTTGGGCCAACCATATATGTGGAAGCGCCATGCTATTTATGAGTCTTGACCCCGTAGTGTCATTGTTACTATGGGGGGTCATCTCTATAGGATACCAGAGGTAGTTCTGACTACTGTCCCACCTAAACAATGCCACAAGGTAGTATCCCATACTACAAAATTTAGCTTCTTCACAATCTATTCAAAAGGTGAACATAAGGACACTACAACCACTACAACCTCGGTCCAAACGCCTTTTATCCAACAAAAACATGTCGACAAGATTGCATCAAAGAATAAAGATTCTTTCTTCACACATGCATCTCATGTAGCCAGATTAGTTAAAAAGGTCCAACCCTTCCAGCCATAGGTTTGTGAAAACCTTCAACATGCTAAGCAGTGCAACTTCTCCAACAAGGAAAACAACTCATCAAGATGCATATTCATTAAATGCTTTTCCCTCTCCCTCAGGCACTCAATGCAACGAAAACCATTACTTCCTAAGGAGGGAGGATTGATCCAAGTGGATATTGGTGACCACCCATCTATTCCAACTGGTTCAAAATAGTTTTCTGGCAACTTACTATTTTTAGCAGTTTTTCGATTCCTAAACTTTCAGGGCCATTTTGAGGGCCTAAATAAATTTTTTTCGGGATTGATCACCTCAATGATAGCCAAAGGATTTGATTGAGCCCTCAAAATGAATATCCTCAATGATACCTTTCCAACGAGTTATCATGCGCCCCAAACGAAGATCGTATGCCAAAGTTACGCCCTCGAGAAGTTGATACACCAAACTACCCAAAACGGGGTCCACAAAACTGTTGGGTTTTCATCTTCCTAGGTTAGGGTTTTGGATTTTCTTTCTGTTAAAAATTCCTTTAGAGTCTCATTGTAACCATCTTCTGGCGAATGTAAGTAGTTGTCGCATCTCTTCTCAGAGATAAGCTGCCACCATTCCAGTGAGTTTTTCACTTTGTATTTCTACAGTTTTATACATTTCGCTCATTAATAGAAATTGTGTATTATTATATTTATGTGTTTATGGTTGCATCTCTAATAAATTTTTGTTATAATATCTATATATATTTTGTTATTATATCTTCGCTCTCATTTTTGTACCGAAAATAATCTTGATTACATAACTTTCTCAATATAATCAAAGTTGACCTCTATAATGACAAGTGTTTTTCAACTTTTGAGATGTCCAACATAAGTGGATAATGTCACTGAAACAACTCCACATTAAATACATATTTTAAATCAAAAAGAGATACAACATTCGTTCAAAATCATTTCCACCCTTCATATAAAGATTTATAAATGAAATGTTTACAAATTCATCCATAACTCATCACTAGCCAACCTAGACATAATAATCATTATGTCAATATTTTTACATTAAATTGGCTTTTCACAAACTGTCATGAGCTTCACCGTTCCAAGGGCAGCTTCAAAGTTTTTACACCTCAAAAAGTTAATATATTGCTAGTTACGCCGAAAGGCGTATACCTATTTGGAGATGGGCACAATTAATGATCTTTTAATCTTAAATTCTAATCTGATGGTTATGTATTGAAGATGTTGGCATATTCTTAGTCGTCCTCAAAAATCAATGGGTCAGATTTATTGTTGATAACTTCTTTGCATTTATAAATGCATCCATTAACACTAAAATTTTTAACACTAAAATTTTTATATGGACCGTAACTCTTTCGGCGTTCACCAGCCGCGAGTTAGCAGCTGTGCTAGTTTATAAACCCTTGACATCAAAAAACCAATCTCTCTATTCTCTTACCTGCGCCGAAGATAAACCTAATGAGTTTAAAACCTCCATCGTCGCAACGATCAAGAGTATATGTCGGATCTACTTATACGGTTGTCCCCTTTACCTTTGTAACTTTTACATGGTCTGTAATAATGGCTATTGTGGCAGACGTTTAGTTCCTTCTGTAGCATTGGTAAATCGGAATGCTTGAGATGCAGGCTTACATTTAATTTAATAAGTCGACCTTAAACCGAAATGCTTAAGAAACACTCTTACCATTCATTTAAGACCTCGTAACTGTCGGGGGTCTCATTATGAAGCATTTATCCCTTAACCATTGATCATTTCATTCACTGTTACTGCGCTAACCCGATGCCGAAACAGCCGCATTCGCTATGTTTTTTATTTCTGAAATCCCCGATGCATCGTGCACCGACAATGAAAGTTATGATTACTGCGGTGATCAGCAGTCTCGTCATGATATTTATGATTATCATCACTGAAATTATAGGAATGAGTGTTTCAAATCTGTAATTACAATCATAAATATGTCCCGCGTGGACTGCACGGTGTCGCGTTGCCTTTCGGAGCTTGATTTGAGCAAACATACATTCAGTAAATGTGAAAGGCTGTGAAGTGAAATACAATGCATGGTCACAGATTCAATGGCTCGAAACTTCTTGCATTTGCATACAGACGACACTGTCCTTACCTCTCAGCATCCAGACTGGATCAGGTCTAGGATTTTTTTTTATTTTTTATAATTTCGTTGACTTGTTTCCTTCTCCTAATCCATCCCTTGAAAGTGGAGTTCCTTTAAGTGGGCGGAATCAGGAAGCCCATTAGCATGCAATTATTGTGGAGTAAGTAATTCAGAGATGTTTGATTGCACTGAAAGAAACGACTTGGCTGGCAGTCCGCTTCTCTTCTTTCAATCAGCATCTCAATCCTAGTTGTTTCACTTAATAAAATGGAATAAGAAGGCTGCTAAACCACATGTCAAATCTCTCATATTGTGAAGTTTAGTAGCTGAGGAGGCATAGTATACCGAGAGGGGGATCATGGGTTATAGTGGTAGTCCTATGATGGGGCAGCAGAAGCAGCAGGTTCCCCAGTCAGAGAGTCTTCTCGAAAATGTATGGGCTCGCATCGCTGCAGAAGTCCGGTCTGATGAAGATTCGGCGGGGTCTCACCTGAGGTCAGATCATCATGATAAAGTATCCCATCCAAACGGAACATCGCTAAACAATTCGTTCTGCGTTCAGGAGGCCCTGGGAGTGATGAGCTCAATTAAGTCCATAAATTATGAAGCAAACAGTAGTAATGGAGAGAAGAAGACCCAAATTAGATGGAACCTCGGCGCAATTGAAGAGGGCATCGACATGAATGTCTCTGACGATTGTTCGGAAGCTGTAATTTGTACGCACGAATTCAACAAGTTTTTGGAAAGGCTCCCGAGCCTTCGACGATGGTTGAGCATGGAATCCGAAGCTCTCAATTCCCTACAGGACGAGGCGGAGTCGGAATGCTACAGCAAGAAAGAAGACGCCGTTCAAAGACGTTCCCGAACCCAGGAAAGGGTCGCTGCACCGCCAAAGATTCAAAAAGAGAGACGCGCACCTTCCCTTCCTGCAAAGGCCAACTACAGAGGGGTGCGGAGGCGCCCGTGGGGAAAATTCGCGGCAGAAATCAGAGATTCGTCTCGACAAGGAGCGCGGATGTGGCTTGGAACGTTCGAGACGGCAGAAGAAGCGGCCTTGGCTTATGACAAAGCCGCTCTCAAGATGAGGGGAGCTCGTACCTTTCTCAACTTTCCTCTTCACGTGGTGGACGAGGCCCTCTCACAAGAACTCAAAACCAACTATGTGAGGCTCCCCGCTTTCGGCTCCCTTAACAGATCAGACGATGGCACATCAATGTGCAGGAAAAGGCGCGGCGGATTGCTTTCAGAAACATCTCAGCCGCCTTCAAAACAAATGAATTTGCAAAGGTGCGGATTGGATGAGGATGAGCTAGTCCAGGTACCTGAGAATAATATTTCCGCAGATTCACAAGCGATGGTGGACTTACAAGATCTTGTTGAAACGGGCTTCGAAGAATGGCTGCTGAACACAACTGACTTCTGCGTATCGTCCCTTGATTTTCCTGTCATCTATTGAATGGAAGTCCTGTGGAGGGGCGCCTTAAGCCCATGGCCAGTAATTGCTTATGTGGGAAGACTCTTATATCGTAACTGCAATGATTTATATCGTCGCACTTGTAGATAGAATAACTCTTCTTTGTGCAACTCTAGAATCTGAACATGTAACGCACCCGCCGTTACAACAACAAGAAACGTACAACATGTAATATATATTTTTTCTTTTAAGGCCGCATCCGGTAAATAAACATCATAGTAAACAACAAAATCAATGATGATCCATTTCATCAACCATCATCATAAACCACAATTAAGCATGGCACGCGGGCATACCTTCGCTAAACTATAGACCCCAACAAATCCAAGGTGCAACACAATTAACAGTTATTTTCATGGCGCAACTCCTAAACACAAGTGCTATCATCTGTCAGAGAAAGTTCCATTGACCAAGAAGATTAAAATCCAAGAGCCAACAAACACAAACTTAATTTCCATTCATGCGCGTAGTCCAAATCTAAGCATACATTACACTCACTCTTCAGTATGCGCAATGGGTCTAAATTACTCCTCTAAACCTATCTCACAATACTGAATTGCGCGCGAGCTTTCTATTCATTTTTCGGTCATTATACATCATCATTCAAGATGCAAGAGGCAACTTACTTCAAGTGCGCGCGTGATTTGTTCACTGACCTAAGTTAAACTAACATCATTCAATTAACCAAGGCGTAAGGATAACCATCACCGTTATCCATCATACATCAATATTAATTAACTACGCATTAGTAATCTAATTCTAAATTAATCAAGTATCATCAATATTTAATGGCACATTAGAACATATATTAATTCAATCATTCTATCTATATGGCTCAAGTACTCTAAACACCTATCCTTCAGTGTAAACCAAGGCGCGAGATAGCCATTCTAAACCATCACCATGACCTACAAATCATAAGCACAAGAGGTCTAATGTCTACCTCAATCATTCATTAAAACTTAAAGGCACAAAGGTTGTTAGTCTAGTAATAATTGATAAATCTATAACGCAAGAAAAGATTGGATCCATCATTCATTAATACATAAAATACGACTGCGCACAGGTCTAAAATTTAAAACTCAATTTATAAAGAGAAATCTAATTGCGCAAGAGTACGTCAATCATCAATCATTCGTGTAACTATTACTTAAACAACAAGGTAATCGCACATCTGATCATATGCAATGATCATATGCAATATTAGCAAGGTAACCCAACCTTAAATTTAATTACTGCCAACTGAAAAAGGTAAACCAAATTAATAAGCATTACTTAAAACCTAAAAATCATTAAGATGCAACCATTCTCTTTTTCTTAGAAGAATCAAACTAAATTAACAAAATATTCTTGTGATATACAACCCAATATCATTAAGACAAGGGTAAATGAATCTTTGTAATCAAGAGTCTCCATTTAAAATCAATAAACACACGTCATGTAATCGAGACTAACACCTTTATTTTCAAGAGTCTCCATCCTTATACTCAAATAAATTTCTACCGCTCACCTCATTTATCTAAGGTAAAAGCCATAGCTAACTATTTTCTTTAGCGATGCTTAACAATTAACTATAACACATAAGTAGAATAAGCAATCAAGAAGGGAAGGGTAACACAATATCTTGATAATCCATTTTCTTTTACTCACGGAAAAGTGGAAATGGAGATTCTCTCTTCAAGGATTACTCTCTCAGTAAGACTTAAAAGAGACTAGA
>SNQJ01S0020414.1:180667-206290 GCA_010110895.2 Picea sitchensis
TTGCTGCTCTCCCCCCTTTCTTCACCATGCTTACTCCCTAGAGCATAACCTGTGATTCTGCCCATGCAATATCGGGTCTCTCTCTGGCCCTCTGCAATACCCTGTAAGGATTTCATAAGCCCTTTCATCAAACCATCCTCTCTGTCCTCTGTCAGATTTTCATTTTTTCCTGGAGTGTTCTCCATTTCTTCTTCTCTGCCCTCTACACTTCTATACCTTCTATGCCTATAAGTGATGTTCTGCAACCCTTCCTCAGTCATTAACATCGCCCACAGCTGGCCAAGATCATGCTCTGATACCATTGAAATATTCTATGTTGCAAAAGTTGGGGAAAACCTTCTAGTTTTGGTGTTGGAATTTTGTCAAACACTTTGCATGCTTCTGTGTTTATGGCTGTAGGTGAAATTTGAATTGACAACATGCTGTCTCTTTGTTTTGTTTCCTGATATGTTGGTTTTCTAACCCCTTATGCCTCCCCAATGAAATGCCAAGTGTATTATTTGGACATTAACAAAACCCATAAAATAAAATGGAAAACAACCACATTTAAATGAACAAATTTACTGAATATTGGCTGTTTTTTATTGAATAATATAGCTGAATCAATGTCAATAAAAAATATGATAGGAATACCTCTCAACAATAATGAGGATGTCTACTGTAGTAATATGGAATCCTCACAGCTCTCACAACCTTCAGAAAATGACCCAAAACTGTCCCCACGAGTTGATAAAGGGGGCGACTCCTGTAATGAATGTTTGCTGTTTGATTTGGGGTGAGATGGCAGCCCCAACTCAACGATTACCCTCTCTGCAATTCCATGTACATTCAACAAATGGAAGGTCGACCAGCAACCACCACCCACTTGCCACCCACACAACACATGAAGAATTCGCAGCCTCTAGGAATGATGAATACGACCCAACCAAGTGTATACGCAACCCCCACAGTTGTTGATCAGCAGGGATCACACCCAACAAAGAATAAAACGCCTTTAATGAAGCACAAATCAACCACGGGAGACCATACGTAGCAAGGGAGAGGAGGACACGCCCAACTCAAGGCAAAACACCCAAATTCCTCCACTCGTGCCAAGAGAAATTGCCCTCACTTCTTCAAATTTGCAAATGAAATTATTCCCACAATGAATATCTTCGAACCACAATGCCAATACCTGCAAATGAGAAACCGGAATGGCTCCTCCAATCTCCCAGCTAGGACAAATAGTTTCACTGCCGAATCTGAGTGCCGAAATGGGTTTCCAGCTGAAACCCTCGTTTTCTCACCGAGCTCTTCTCCCAAAACTCAAAATTTCAAATGAATAGTCAATAATCCCTTTTCCACCTTCAACTGTCCTTTTGTTCCGTCACTTTTCTTTTTCTCCATTAAAATATTCATTTAATTAATAATTGGAGAGAAATACCCTCAAAGAGGGGTTTAATATTAATAAACTCACTTTTCCTAAGTTTTCACTTTATAATTCGAAAGTGACTTTACCAATACCATTTCCCTAACTCATCTGTCTAATGGTTTATGGGAAACTGTGTAAACCACCATGGTATTCTGACTGCCTAGGGAGAATGGGACATTACACCTAAGAAGTTTTGCATCCTCAACCAAGCAAAGACTTGTTTATATCCTTCGCAATTTGACACCCTATACCCTGAAGGAAACATCACCCTGAGTGTCCATCTCCCGCATGAATTTCCTTGCATTAAGAATAGGTACGTTCCACTACTGGAACTAGTTTTTCTTACTTGTGACACTCATTTCCTCCTCTATATCATATCATTCATTTGTTATGAAAAAACCAAAAAAGATGGGCAAGAAGGGAGGATTATAATTGGCAGCAGTCGTGTCACCTTTGAACATAGCACAAAATTATTGAGTCCTTGTGTCATCATAATTTTGGGTTTAGCATGGCCTTAGGAAGCTGATCTCATTACAGAGTTTTCTCTACCGACTGGTTACTCTTCTAGTCCCTATAGAGAATGTTATTGATGCCTCCTGCATCTAATAGTCACATCATTGAGTCTATGCTGCCAGAGTCCACCATATGTCTCAAGCTCTTGTTCAAAGGAAGTCTCACAACCTGTGTCAGCCACTCCTCAACAATCTTGACTTTGCATGTTGGCCATACCCTTAGTTTGTCTCAGAATCACATGATACTATGGTAGTATCATGCACCCTAGCCCTACTTGCATCATCGATAGGTCACCTTGAACCCAGCAATCGACATTTCATCATTGGTCGTCGACTTGGTGGTTTCCCTTGTGTTCGACGACAAGACATCTATTCACACTTTGGGATTTGTGCAGTGTCTTGGATGCCATTAGCCTTATTTGTGGTTTCCTCACCTTTGTCAGCAATTTTCATCATTGAATGCTATTCAGAGGGTCTTTTTTGTGTACCGCTTACATTTTATACACACAAAAGATGCATAGGGTCGTTGGTTTGTGAACATGGTCTTCGTCTGATCTCCACCAAATCATAAAGCTCCTACTTTGTTCCTCGTGTTGACTGATGAGAGATGCCTTAATTCTCTCATTTCAGCGGGTCTCTTTCCATTGACTTCATCTCATTTATTCTAGATATGGGACCTAGGGTTTTATGAGTACCTTGAGGCTTGTAGTCATTAGTGGCAGGCTCTCTCACTATTGAGAAATAGGAATACATCAATGTCTCCTGATCAATGGATTTATCAAGTGTTCGACACTGAATCCTTTATTCACACTTGTAGGAATGTACTCAGTGCCTTGATACCTACTTTCATTATTGGTAGGTTGTCTCACGTTTTTTAATGGTATACCTCAATGACCGGTAATCAAACAATGTCGCATTATGTTCGACCTCAACTCCTTTATTCACATGATGTAGACTTGCACCCTTGGAGGATAGTGTAGAAGACTTGAATACATCAATATGTGGCCGCAGCTTTCCTGAGTTGTTGCTTCCCTTTCATTAGACCAACACTTGTTCGACTTTAGTGATCATGGGAGATTAGATTGTACTCCATGGTATACATATATCTTCAGATTGATTTTGATACTGGTTTCACTGGGCCTTTTTCGTGACTATGACAACTTTTGGCATATAACTGCAATTGTATCTTCCTATTCATGGCCACAAACACGTATTTGGTATATTTTCCGCATGGATCTGCATTGTATTCTTGGAAGCCATGTATGCAAAGTCAGTAAAGAATGTAATGAGAAATCGAGTTCATCTAGCTGGTTCTCTACCACTCCACTCCTAGGTTATTTAAAATGTATTTCGGCCATCACAGATACTCCTCTGATCTCACACATTAGGGGGCATCTGTTATAGCAAGATTTGCCTCACCATTTCTATCTTGCATAGAGGGCCTTTTTCCATTTCCCTATGCAGACTTATCATCCCTTTTTGATAAATCCAGAGCTAAAAATAAACATTTTTCCACATATACATGCCCTATCAGCTATAGAACAAGCCTATACGCAGGTTGCTCCACTACATCCCGCGTACATCGGGATTCGTGCCAGAAAATACAAAAATGGAGTCGGGTTTCCATGTCACGACAAGAGATCTCCGATCCTTGGCCTTCCATATACTGGAAACGTCCCGACTCGGCCCTTCAGTTTCATTTTGAAGGCTATAAGAGCACAATTTCGAGCTATGGAAAAGAGGAAAAAACATTCAACTTTGAGAGCAAAGTTACTCTAGAGAAATTACTTCATATTGAGTCTGCAACCCTTTGTCCCTCAAGTCTGAACACAGTGTTCAACCCCCAAGCTCTTTCCTTATTGTTGAGAGAACCTCATTGTCTCTCTCCTTTGAGCTTGCCTTTGGTGGAGGATTGAAGTGGTGGAGACCCAGTTGGAAGGGACTTGGTTCCTTGGTTTCGAACCGTGCCGACATAGAAGTCTGTAATGTTGACACTTTTGTTGATCAATTATTAATAGAAATACTCCTTTCCCGTCCTATTGGTATCATGCAAATATATGATTATTATCCATGGGCATGTTTGTAATGTTTATTAATGGATTATGCTATCTGATGTGCTAACCCCTTTACATTATCACTATATACTTTCTTTGCTTGTTTGTTGAGAACTTATTGCAGGTATAAATCTTTGGGTCGAAGCGCTCAATGATGGAACATCATCAAACGTTGGATCGAGGTAGGCCTCTTTCTTATCTTGCACATTAGTTTATATAGCATACAATGGAATTGAGTTGATTTCTGCAGTCATACTTGTCTGTTGTGGTTTACACTTGGCCATAGAGAGTTTTTCCCTCGTAACAATTTTTTTTATAATGTCAACAAAAAAAAACACAAAATATTGGTTCTAGTATTTTAGAACTCCTCTGCAATGATCCTAAGGGTAATAAGATGTTCCACAGTTGAATGATATCTCCTCAATTTGGCATGACCTTTATCTCTTTTAACATGACTTTCTAGCCAAATGATACATTTGTTTTCCAAAATAATTCTGTATAGCTTGGCTAAAATCGTGCTAATCATAATTGTCCTATAATTAGAGGGAATGTTTCAATCCCTATTTTTAAAAATAGGTACAATGAGGCTTTATGTCCATGGTTTAGGGAAGTCCTGCTTGATTGGTAAATTGAAGAACTTGTGTATGCGAGGGATGATGATAGTCCATTTGATTTTAAAAATTTCAACTTGGCAGCCTTCAATGTCCTTAGCTTTCCCATTTGCAAGCCGCTTAACCCCGAACTCTATGTTATCCAAAGAAAAAACTTCATTCTCTGTAGGAACAATAGGAATGTTGTCCATGGAATTATGGAACTCGTAAAGACTTTTAAGGTAGGAATTCCATTCCCTTAAGGGAATCATATGTATTATTTTCTTTAGTATTGTGAATTAGAATTTTCCTCCAGAACTTCTTAGGATCAAGCTTAGATAGGTGTAAAAGCCGCTCTTGCCTTTTATTTATATAGTACATTTTTTTCTATTAATTAGGAATTTGTATGTATTTATCTTATTGAGTTTGAAGGACTCATTAGAAGCATCCCTATTGGATTTCCTAGCAATTTTACATTCTTTATCATGCCAAGGGTTGGTTGTTCTATTCTTCTTTTTACTTGAAAGAGAACTTGTTAATAAAAGTGGAAAGAGTAGTTGTAAAATTATGATACAGGTCTTCAATACCGTCCTTATAAATTAGGAGATGTAATTCACTATTTAAATTGTTTAAGAAAAGATCAACTTTACTTTTGTCAAAAAATAATTGTCTTTGATTATTAGAATTTTATTCAATGACACCTTTGTGCAATGTTTAGAGTTAAGGCTAAAGGTCTATGATCAGAATTGGGTTCATGGTCATTTAAAAAGTAAAAAATTACTATTATTTAAAAAAAGAATGCATATTAAGTATCTTTTAAAATTAGTATTTTATTTATTTATTATTTTTTTTTAAATGCATATTAATCATCTTTTTAAAAGTGCAATCTTGAAAAAATATTATTTTCATAGTTTTACAAATTCATCCTAATCTTTGTAGTCCTTTAGTATTGATGTGGTTTCTTACTCATTAGGCAATTCTCAATCTTGTTAAATCATAAATGATTATACTCATGGATACGTCAAAAAGATAAATCACAAAGGGTCAAAAAGATAAATTACTAAGGGATTAGGATAAATTTTTTTTTTATTATAAATTTTGAGAATATTTCAATTAAAATTCATGTTTAATCGAAGTTTTATTATAATAAAAGTTTTGTGTATAGTTGGGAGTGGAAGGGGATCTCATACACCAATTTGGTTTCTAGCCATAACCTTAATAATAATTATAATAACAATAATAATAATAATAATTAAGAGTTTGTGTGATTTTGAATTAATCCATATTGTTATTAATCTCATCATAGTTATTGATCAATAAAAACTTTGACTAATTATACCATTGAGCTCTAACAACCAAATAAATGTTTGATACAAAATTATATGACACCATAAAAAAATCCCAAAAACCTTGGATAACGTAACATGGTAATAAAAATGGAACCCAGAGTGGAACCAAGTTTCCTTTACCATACAAAAAATGTAATAAAAAAGATTCCAAGGAAAAATAACATTGAAATGTGTTCCAAGGAAAAATAACATAAAAGTGTGGATGTCCTCGTCCAATACCATTCAAAACACATTTTTTACTTGAGGCCAAATACTTAAGGAATCTTAAACAACATAAATGTGGTTTATGATATCTTTTATCTTATGAGAAAACCTATGACTTTGTTTAGCTGTTCTACAGAATGGATTTTTTTGCTGGAATCCGACGATAAAAATTTACACGAATTTCTATTTTGTTGTTGTTCAAAATCCATTTTTGAATACTGAAATGGATTCAATATGCTTAAAAGCCCCTAAAGCACTCAAATTATACATAAATAATCACTCAAATTTACAAATATAACAATTTCTCACAAAATTTCGGAAAAATGTCCCTAAAAAAATTGTCATTTCGTAGAATGTTTAACCTACTACAAAACCTATTTTTAAGAAATAAAATTCTCAATCCATAGGAAAAATAAAGAAACACTATGTTGACATTATGCATAAATGGATTTAGAATTTTGTTATAATTGAGAATTCTTGCGAATTGAAACATAACATCTATATTCAAAATGTGAATGCAATTGTAAAGTATGACCGTTACAAAGGAAGATAAGAATGTCGAGTTTAATAAACTTGGAATCATAATCTCGAACTAGAATATGAAATTGTGAATATCATTTATGAAAGTAATATTGATTTTTGAAAATGTGAAAATGAGATTATGAAATCTTAAAACCTAGATTTTTAAAGTGTTAACATATGTATATCTAATCTAAAAATGTGTTATCATATACAAATAGTGTGAATGTCAGTTTTCAATATTACTAATGTCAACATTTTATTTATGCATGAGCTTGCATCTCATTACAACATACATTGCTTAGTCATTGAATGGAAAGAAAGCGTAGTAATTTCATTAAATAATGATACATTTTTATTAATATTTAAAGTAGAGTATAACAAGGATAGTTGTCAACATTGTTAATGTAAACACATAAGATTTATATTAGATATAATTTTATAGCTAAATTTTTTCATGGTTTAATTTTTCAATTTTTTCAAAAATAATTTTGTAATTTTTTTTTTCATAAAACTATTTACTCAAATTTTATAGAATAAAAATATTTTATTTTAAAAATCATTTAAAAATTTTAAAAATTACATAAAATTATTAGAAATTTGAATATTTTTACAAGAATTTGTTTTTTGTTTGCTAGTTTGTCTATGACTTACAGGACTAGTTTGTGGCTGAGAAACCGCGACTCAGGGGCATCTAAGTCGTCAAAATCACTGGGAGATTGCACCCAGCTTAGGCCACACCAACCCTTAACATGGCTGGAATTTTTGTCCCCATAGGTTTCGAACCGGTGACTTTAACATAACATAATGCCTTAACAACACACTCCATCACCGACTGTCTTACACCTGGGGGAAAATGTTTTTACAAGAATATTGCCAAACATTTTATGGTCGACATTTTAAGAATTAATGAATTTCACCAAGATTTTTACACTTAAAATTTCCCTACAAAATTCACATCTTAGGCCAAGGTAGAAAATAACATCTAGGTGGTTTTGGTTGTTTAAAAGAGGTAATACATAAATATTATCCATGATTAATACTAGAGTTATTAGAGGATACAAGTCATTAAAAAACCACAATTGCTAGTTGTTCCTCCTACACAAGTCTCATTATTTGGCATCATTGTCACTCTCAACATCATGTTCGATTTGAACAAATTGTGTCTTAAGTGTTGCAAATCACTTATGAATTATTTTAATTCTCTTCTTTTTCCTCCTTTTGGTCATGTCCATATGATGCTATTAACATCAACTGTCATTGTCTATTTTGCTCCAACACTTCATTATTGAGATTTTGAAAATAATTTTTTTGCACAAATCTTTGTTTACCTTCAATATTCTAGTGGGTTTCCACAATTCAGTCTCTACCTTGTAAATTGAAGTAGTAGCATATGATTCTCGATAAATATTTTCCATTTCCTTACCCAACAATATTACATAATTTGGTTATGATTCAATCACACTATAAACATTCACTACAAACATGATTATCAATTTGATAAGAATCCTCTTAGAAGTCATATTTTGTGGCTATTTTTCATGTTTTAAAAAGTGATGCTACTAATAGCACCACTTGCTTTTTAATGTAGTTTTGAGAGTTTTGCATATTGTTAGTTATAAAATATCAAATATATATAAAATAATGTTAAAGTATAATATTTTTTTCTAATACTTTTGATTTAATTTAATTTAATAAATTATTAATAAAGTTATATGTGATTTATTTTTTCAAAGTAATGATATCCATCTAATTATATATCTTTAACTTCTTTATGATATATTTTAAGTACAAATCAAAATGGTTAATTTTAACACTTTTTTAGTTTTACTTCAATATATATTCATCTAATGATATTTTTTAAATTCATTTATTATGTCATATATTTTAAATAAAAATGAAAATATAACCTTTCTAATACCTTCTAAGTTTTTTGTTTTTATTTTTTATTTTTTATTTATTTATCATTATTTAAAGATATTATAGAATAAATAAATTAGAAATAAAATCTTTATTTAAACTTATTCTAAAATAAATAAATTTAAAAGTTATCAAACATATTAATTACGTTCTTCTTGATAATTAATTCAAAATTAAAGAATTTATAAGAATAAGATTATCTAATCTTTATTTAAAAATATTATAGAATAAATAAATTAAAAATAAAACTTTTATTTAAACTTATTCTAAAATAAATAAATTAAAAATAAAACTTTTATTTAAACTTATTCTAAAATAAATAAATTAAAAAGTGATTAAATATTTTTTTTTTGTTTGTTAATTTGTTGGGGTATTTAAGTCGTCAAAATTACCCGGGGATTGCACCCGACCTCCTGAGTGACACCAACCCTTAACATGATTCGATTTTTTGTTCCCGTAGGTTTCGAACCAATAACTTTTCAACACACTCCATCACCGATTATCCTACACCTAAAAGACAAGTTATCAAACATATTAATTACCTTCTTCTTTGATAATTAATTCAAGATCTAAAGAATTTATACACCAATAAGATCAAGATTATTATGTAAGAATAAGATTATTATGTGATGGAAAAAATTTATGTTTTCAAAATTTAAAGAATTTATATATCAATAAGAATAAGATTATGGGATGTAGAAGATCTTAAGATTATTATATAAAAATAAGATTATTATGTGATGGAGAAAATTTATTTAAATTTGAAATCTTAATATTAAGATTATGTTTTCAAAATCTAAATAATTTATACATCAATAAGAATAAGATTATGTGATGGAGAAAAATAAGATTACGTAATGGAGAAAATTTATTTAAATTAGAAATCTTAATAATATAATAATAAGGTTATGTGATGGAGTAATTAATATTAAGATTATGTTTTCAAAATCTAAATAATTTATACATCAATAAGAATAAGATTATGTGATGGAGAAAAATAAGATTACGAATAAGATTATGTGATGGAGAAAAATAAGATTACGTAATGGAGAAAATTTATTTAAATTAGAAATCTTAATAATATAATAATAAGGTTATGTGATGGAGTAAATTTATTTAAATTTGAAATTTTAATAATAACTATGCGATCTTATCTTTATTTTGATTTTTTCCATAAAGAAGATTTCTACATAATCACTGTATCTGTATAATTTTAATTGTGAGATAATAATGCATAATTCAATTTGCTTAAATTCAAGGATCACCATTCATATTGAATATGAATAATTTAATTATATATGATTTAAAAGGCACTTGAGGGTAATGCATTAACAATTTAACTTCCTTGGATTCAATAAGATGCATCTCCCCTCCCCTTTCCTCCTTTTTCTAACAGGGGCATCACATCAACACTATTAACGGGGTTTTAGAATTACTACATTTAATGTATGTGCTTTTTCAAATTTAATTATTTAAAAAAAATTGTAATTTTTTTTAATACTTAATTTGTTTTTTGTTTTTTTTTTTAATTTTTTTTCTCTTATTTTATTTTTAAAATTTTAATTTGTTTTTATTTATTTAAAATCTAAGATAAAATAAAGTTAAAGTTTAATAGAGTGATAGTTTTGAGAGGTTTTGTTTTGTATGGGATATCCAAAAATTCAATCATGATAAGGGTTGGTGTGGCCCAGACCGGGTGCGATCTTTGGGTGACTTTAACGACTCAGATGCCCTCGGGTCACGATTTCTTAGCCACAGGCTCCGCAAGTCACACACATGCTAGCAAATAAAAAAATCTAAAATGAAATAAAATCATTTTTTTTATATATTATTTTAAAAACCTTTAAAAGTTATTCGAAAAAAGATGGTGATATTTGTGGTACTACTATACCAAAATAGTTTTGAAATATTAAATTTTCAACATAAAAAAATGTTTGGAATGAAAAACTAACTCTAATTATGTGTTAGTTTTAAGGTTTAACTCTAAATTATTGAATTCAGTCCCTCCATAGAACACCCCACACTCATTGACACCCAACAACATCCCTTCTTGATCTTGGCTCCTTTCTTTTTGCTTTCTATACATTGCTTTAGCTTTAGTAACATGATTGGTATGATTTCCTTATCTGCAAAGGTTACCCTTGCATGTGACATAAGTCATAGCAAAGCTTTCGCTTCAAAAATCCAGGGGTATTGAAATCTTAACATGCATCTAATTAAAAAATAATGTTGAAAAACACTCAGAACACCATAAAATCTTTAAGAACTCACCTAAGTAAAGAATGCTTTTGGGACATGGTAAAATCCCGATTCCATAAAAAGGGGGGTTCTACTAGTAGCACCACTTTTTGATTTGGGGGTTGACTTTAAGGTTTTGTTTGCAACAATACCAATTTTTTAGGCCATAGTTTTAAAAAAATTGCGACTTTAACCTTGAAACAAAAGGGTGTTGTTGGAAGCACCACTTCTTGTTTTGGGGTTTATTTTAATGTTTTTTTAATAACATTATAGGTTTTCTAGGCCATGGTTGCAAAAGGTTATAAGTTTTACCCCCAAAAATGTCCTACTAGTATAGCCATTTTTTTTTGAGGTTGATTTTAAAGATTTTTTTTATGTGAAATTATGGGTTTTAAAGGCTAGAGTTATCATTTTAATGTTATAGTTCTTATAAATTTGGTAACTATGTTTACAACGAATTAGACCTCTAGCATCCACTTTTAGTTTTGCATTTTCTCAATATAAAAATGGAGTTAAATAACATTTATATTTTACGTCCATTTTAATTTCAATTTTTACATCACTTTTAACCCCCACTTTTCTTCACGAGGAATGGAAGAGAAAGATATGGAGTGATATTTAAATGCTATTCACTTTATTAATGAAGACAATCTGGACAACATGAAATGAATCTTTCCTCACCCATGAATAAAATGGAATTAGTTCATGTTGATTTAGATTGTTTTGTTGTTAAAAATTCTCCTGGTATATTTGATATAAAACAAGAATGTTTTCCCACTCTTCTAATGATTCTCGTGACTTGCTTCTCTCTTATAACCATGAGTATGTTATGAAATATATTTAAGATTCTCATATTGTGTAGGAGAGAAAAAACCATGCTGATCCCTTCACTTTGGGAAAATAAATAAACATACAGGACATACCTCTCTTATCATAACAACCCACTTCTTTTTTGGAAGAGGGAAACCATGTTGAGTAAGAACATGTTGATTGTGAAACCTTTCATAGTGTGGATCCTACCAATTTTCAATTGGTCATTAATGAGCCTAAGGACGAGGAAATACCATTCAAGGAGTCACTTTTTGAAATTTTTTCTTGTTCTAGAGAGGCTTTTAATTCTCTTAATTCTTCCACTTACTATTATTTATATCCTGATCTCTTTGGTGTTTTAACTTTGTAGAAAATCACCCACCATCTGATTCAAGTAGACTCAATGGGGCCAACCCCTTTTGAAATACTTGATGGGGGCAATGTACATACAAAAAATAGAGAGGATAAGGCATCTTCCATTGAACTTAGCACAACTATGCCTTATCAACATTTTTTATGGGATAAAGGAAATGTTTTAGCAAATGTATGCCATACCATGTCTGCTTTTATTTCATATTTAGTTTGGAATAATAGAGAGACTTCTTGTTCAAGTATCCCTTTAGTTAATATTGTTGATGCTAGTGGCTCCCACCATTGTCTCAAGGATTTGTCTTATACCACGGTGGGTACTATCCCATGTATATGATTCGATTTCACTAGTCTATCTCAAGTAGATGGTTGCTTGAAGTGTGATTCAAGGGAGGATTTCCAAGATATTGAGGCACTTCGGTCTATGTTGATGGTTATGTTAGGCCCTCATTATTTTGGCTTTCCTTCATGGATAAGCAAATCTATTAGCATGAATGTTCTCTCACTAAGAACACATTACACATATTCTATGCACGGTTCTCATTTGGTATGCCACTTTCCCTTGATCTTCCTCCATCCATTATGTGATAGTAATGTCATATTTTATGATAGATTTGAAGCATGATTGGAGGAATCGTATTCCTCTAAGGTTCCCATGAATTATTACATTGACATATCTAATATAGTGAATAGATTTTATCATGTCTTAATTTTTCCCACTTTTACTCTATTTTTATTCCAAGCTCTGTTGCTAATATTTTATGATAAATATGTTTGTTCAGGCTTGGGATTTTACATATGGCTACATTGGCATTACAACTTTACATGGTTCATTTTTCAACCATTGTAGCATAAAATAGGAGTAGGGTAGAATATGATAGTGTTTTTCCTTTGCATATCTTATCTTTGCTTCCTAGTTTGATTAGTTTTCTGTTTTTCCTTTCTTTTATTGTTGGATGAAGAGCGAATGAAATTCTCATCCAAAATGGAAATAAATAGTAAAATTTTCACACTAATTTTCTCTTGATTGTATTTTTCAATTTAATTTTTATTGGGGAAAATTTACTTTATCTCATCTTCAACAAATTTTTGTATATTGGGTAATTTTCAGATCAATGATTTTATGGAGATCATTCTTCAAGTCACAAGTGGGATATTTTATAAAGAATATTTTTCATTCCCTCTTGTAATAAAAATGGACATTCGGATTTTCCCCATACTTATATCCACATAATTTCTATTCTGAAAAAGTTTGCTTAACTAAGATTCTTATGAGTAGTGGGCTTGTTGTCCCACACATAGTGAATGGAAAGTTTGAGTGACTGATTTTTCCCATCTGAAATTCAAGCTACTCCAACTCCTTGTATTCTATTTAAATAATTATTTGGCCTTCGTTTTGGAGTTATCCAAATGGTTTATTTCACAATGATTCTTTTCTTCGATCACTTTCAGCCAACATGATTTTTTTGTATAAATTTTCTTAGCATAGTGAGCTTAGATGATTTCTATTTATTTTCAGTTATTTTCTTACAATACCTTTAGTTATAATTTATGGGAATTAGCTGCACATGTATTACACTTTGTTCAGTTAGTTTTTCAAGAGTATTAGTTTCATCTTTTATCTTGCAGCTATCTTTATCCAAGTTTTATCTCATACACAACAACAAGGGATATTACTTCACATTATTTGGAAGCATGTTTTGACATTATGGACAACACTATTACTTAAATATTTTGTTGATATCGTTTTTAGAAAATTACTTGGGAACCGATACTTTTATTCCCCAATTCACCGATCGACTAAAGACCCATTCTTAGCATTGTCAATTCAGTGAATTTTCAGACCTGATATTTTCTTGAATAATATATTTTCATCCTTTGGGTTTGTTGATTTTGGGTCACTCATTATGGTTACATTTTTGAGATTTTTTTTTTTTTTTCATGGCTAATAACTATACACTTATCTCATGTTGAATCCATTCAAACACTTGGGAGTTGTAAATATTTTTATGGAATATGTCAATGCAACTTCTAAGATTCCAATTTCAAATATTCATCATTTATTTTTATCTTAGCCATGATAGTAAGTTTCAAGATGTGAATTCCTTGCGAGTTGTAATTCATCAAGCTATTGGGCCCCATATTCTTCAACGTTCCCTAGACCCAAAATCATTTTATTCACAATCAGAAAATATGAGCATCCTTTGGGATAGTTAGGAACATATTTTATTGGATCCCTCATACTCATGAACTTGCTGATTTTGTTTTCTGGATTATATGTCTCATTATTTTTAATAGAAAACCTATCTATTAGAGAGACAATCTACATACTCTTCTTTTCCATTTCATTTTCTCTACACTTTATGCGTCATGTAATTTCAAGGTTGTGAAATACATAATTTGTGTACTTGGAACACTCTTGGGAACTTGAGGATATCAATTTCATGGACTTTCCCATCATGACAAACATAAGCTTTTCATTGATTAGAAATCAGATCTTACTTGCTTCATTCATTTGTGATTTCTAATTCTATCTTTCATTTATGATGGAGGATTCAATCTATCTAGGTTGTTACCTAATATTAATTGCTTTCTTCTTACGGAAAATATCTTAATTGCTCCCTTTTCATGATAATTTCCTCTTAGGATCAAATATGATCATACCATGTTTCACATCATTGCCATCAATAATCAACGAAAACACATGCCTTGGAGTACAATGTTGATACTCAGGTTTGTTGATGGACTCGTGTCATTAGAAGATATGTGGAATTGAAGTCTTATCATCTTTTTTTCTTAAGTTAATAGATTCCGAATAAGACATTATGTTCATAGGATCCAAAGCTTGTAACAATCAATGATACTAGACTTCATGTTAAATGGAATATTGCGGGAAGAGCACATAGTGCTTATGTCTTAGGAAGAAGTTTTTGGTAGCTAAATGAATGAACAACATACAAATAATTGATGAAAATATTGACATTTGCATAAGTTTTATGACATCCCACTTAGTTTAAGTTTACATTAGCTTAGCATCCCTTGCTTAGGATTAGTTTTAATTTTGACCTTTATCTTTCTTGTTAGTTTAATTTCATTTTAATAAGTTAGTCATTTAGAGGAAGAGTTTTTCCCAAATTGGATAAGAGCTGATCACATCATTCTATTTTTTTTATGCAGTTTGGGAAATGGCCTCGACAACCAACAACTCATAATTTTTTCTCTTTAATGAAGACAATCTAGGGAGTGTTAATCTAAACTTGGTTGCTCATATTCCTTCGCGACAATTTTGATTGATAAATCAATATTTTCACCGATTAAACAACTGATCAAGAATATATTTTGTCTCATTCATATATTCCCATTTTGATTTATGATCTAGTCACTGTTTGGAGTCATTTTAATGACTATTTTGATGACATCCATAAGTTACTGTCATTTTTTCCTCTTTGTCGTATCAAATTGAATTATTTGGATCTATGTGGTTAAAAATTATCTTTTATAGAAAAGAGAAAATCGTGCCTTGGTGAGAAATGTGAAATGTATTTTATGTCGTAAAATTAATTATTTTCAAATATGCAAAGAAATTGCTCATGTCACGAAATCTTAAGATCTTATGGGTTTGTGGAATGTTTCAATGTAATTGATTTTTGAAAATATGTTTTGAATGAGCATCTACATTATCCCATGTTGTTTGATTCCCAGAAGATGTTCTTGTTGCGATGAATGAAATAATAATATGTGACAATTTGAGTGGGGAATTGTGTTGCAAATCTTTTTCCACTAGATCATCAAATTTTGTAATCTAGTTTGTTCTTCATTTCAGATACAAAAACTCTGGGAATCTTTTCATTGGGTTTGATGTTGAATGGTTAACATTTATTGACTGATGATTCCCCTTGACTTTCTTTTTGAGTTTTCATTGAAAAATACTCTCACTGTTGTTGCACCAGATGTGTTGCTTGATATTGGGTTCTATTCTTATATTTCAACCTATTTTAATTCTTTCTTAATGAATAACATTCTAGATTTAGATTCCTTTTAGTTTAATTTTATTTTTCATGAATTGACTTCTGATTTTAGCGCTTGCTTTCTGCTTGTACATATTGCTTCCATATTTTGATTTGAATGCATGTGTGTTCCCTGAGATAATTTTAATTCTCAGTATTCCTTGAGGATTACTCTTTAAAATTTTGGTGAGGGGTTGGTCCAATTCAGGTCACATATTAAAGAATTGTTTTTGCAAGTCATAAGATGCATGGACTACTCTATCTAAATGTGTATTCATAAATTTCTTAGTTGTGGGTATGGATGGATAGTTGTGGTGGAACACATGTGCCTGTTGAGCATACCATGATAATCCATAAGTATAAAAAAGTGTCTATCTATATTTTTCTTTGAGATTCATCCACTTCATATTAATAACATTGACAATACTATGATGGTTTTTGGGGAGAATTATGGATTAAAATAAAATGCATAACATTTACTCTGCAAATCAAAACAACTCTTGTATCACCCCACTTCCTTCACACCCTATATGCATATGCATATCTATATATAAATCTAAAAAGGCGAGCATGTTATGAAATAAAAAAGGAAGTTGAATGCACTATTAATAGTGTGGGAAGTACAAGTAAACCCATTGGGGCTATGGATGTCTGCTGGCAGCGGGGCCATGCTTGTATGGTACCGAGGAAACTTCGTCGGGGCTATGGACGCTCGCTGTAAATGAATAAATGCTGGGAAAAGAGAGATGAGGAAAACACTTATGTAGATGTTTTCTTATTATTAAAAGTGAAAACCCATGGTTGAACCAAAGATCATTTGAAGTGTGCATCCAATCAAAGAATTTGATTCATTATTTATCTCTTTGAAAAATGTGTGTTAGATTACTAGTATTAGAAACATTGGGTTATATATCTTAGAATTTTGTCGTCATTGTGGTACCCATGACTATTGGAAAATTGTCTGCAGTCTTGTTGATATTATCATTAAAAATCAGATCTAAAAAAATTGTCTGCAGTCTTGTTGATATTATCATTAAAAATCAGATCTAAAGTAAAGGCCCTATACTTCTATTGACAAAGATAACTAGTTCTTCCAGCATGTCACCGCTTTTGTGGCCACAACAACCCCTTTACTTCTTTACAAGAAAAGGAAAGGGACCTTGTTGGTCCCCGGTTTTGACCATGATCTTTGCCTATATTACATACTACAAACCTCCATTCATATGCCAAGCATCGAATTCTTTTGACCTCATTTTGGACATTTTAACATCCCTCTACTCATGCAAAAGGGGTTACCTAAGGTACCTTTTGCATTTCAAGCTATTTTTATGCACTTTAATGCTCTAAATTGGTATTGGAACTAATAACGTTTGGGTTAGGTACCACTACTATTCTTGGAACAGGATGCCACTACCAGGTACCAACTCGCACCGCGGGAGGTACCAATGGAGCCGCCGGGAGATCCGTGGCATATGTGTGTTATGGTTCTAATGAGAGATAGAAAGATTCGGCGACGTATGGAGTCAGCTGCCACATAGTGCTTGAAGACATCATGAAGCCTGGATTGATTATTCAATGTTTCATATCTCGTGACACTCACGGTCAAGTTGTGAAATACGTTTTTAGCTTGATTGCAAGACTATTCTCGAATCAGGGATCCATTTTGTTTGATGCACTTTGTTATTCACCGCAGGAACCATGAGACTTCTATAAAACCCGGATCACTTCACCGGTGAACGGGTTATGATTACCTTACTCACCGCTATGCCATTTTGCTATTGTTATTGTCGGATTATGTGATACCGTGAACATATGCTTTAATACAAACTGTTGTCGCGTAATTCTTGACTGTCATATGATCTGAATAATTTTTGATGAGTTAATGAAGCGTGGAGTTACACTGCATCTGCATCGTATGATCACTCTACTGGTCGCTTTCCATTGGGTTGTGCCGCTTAATAGCCCGCCTAAACCGGTGTGTCACGTACTTTAATTTGCAATAGGTTTAGTTTGTGCTATTATAGCTTTCGCTCATTTCAATATCTTAGAACTTGCATTAGAGGTAGCGTAGTGTTCACATATTTAGATTTGGCTTATCATAGTTTCAGTCCATTACAATGTGTTAATGCTTGCTTACACAACAGTTTAAAAGTTTCATAATCGTGTTCATTCGTTCCTCAACACTCCAATCTCCGTGACCGCTATCTTTTATGTTGGTGAATGTTAAATGCAATACTGATGCCTGTAGGGATAGTATATGCATATGATTGTTTGGCTTTTCACTTCACTTCGAACATAACTCAGAACTAGCATGCACTTTGCTTTGTTAGGCACAGTGGCTTTTACGTGTTTAGAACAGTTAGGTTATAGTTAGAATAAAAGGAGCTCCTGGTACCAATAGATAGTGTAGTGCTCTGTTTTCCTGTAGATAGCATTAGATTAGTTTTGGATGCTCAATGAATGTCAAATTACTCAGGTGTCATGACTTAAAATGGAAATCCTGATGTAGATGGTTGAACATAGAGTAGAATGATTTTAGGATCACACTTTTGAATAGAAATAACAGCATTTCAAAGATCGAGTAATGTGGACCTGCTTCTGCTGATGATTCAGATAGGAAATGCTTAGTTTTGAGTTAGTCATTAAAATTCAAGTTCTCGTATCGTGTGTGTTTTAGTCTTAGGGTAGCATTCAAATAAAAGACTAGACGCTTGCCCGCATTACACCGTAGGTATCAGCTCTAAGTTTACCAACCCCCGGTTTGACAATTTAGTGTTTCAGTCACTTAAAAGCTTCAATTTAGCAACTTGACATTTTTACGTTGTTTGGGAGCTGTTAAAAGGTAAGAAGATAGTTGTTTTGATTAGTTTAGAATGCACTTAGCTTGGTTTGGTGTGTTAGTAGGTTGATAGTATGTACCGTGGAAACACAAATCTGTGAAAACCTACATACCGCTTATCACAGTGTACTCAAACTCAATCTTTTAGTTTTTCATTTCTCTTAATATGATTGCGAGTAGCTAGGGATCCTAGAGGTAGATTTATGTTTATAACACCAAAAAGAAGAAACCTCCACCCAAAAGCAAAAAGAAATTGAAACTGAAATACTGGCTGAGGAAACAGTAGAACAAAACCTAGAACCAGAAAACACCACACATCAACAAAAAATCAAAACTCAGATCCAAAATTCTAGATGACACAGTTGATCCGTAGAAAATACAAGCTCTTCTCATAAACTCTAATTTTGTAGTTTCACATATAACAACTACAGCTACGAAATCAAGGGCCATAAGATCCTCAAAGAGACCAATAGGAGATAAAACTTTGACAAAAAGAACTTTAAAGGTGGGATTTTCACACCCTCACCAAAGAAAGACCGAATTGTATATACAATTCTTGGTAATCCTTTACCATGGGAGAAAGAGGAGAAACTGACATGAGGAACTTCATATTGAAAATGAAGGTGAAGAACAAGAAAAAAACGAATTACCACAAGAAACCACCTTTTGATTTCCTATTTTGGACTTAGTCCGAATGTCACCATGAAAATATCCCACTGTCAGGACTGCCAACTTTCCATGGGAAAGAAATAGTGAGGACCCCGATGTCTTTCTTTTTGAATTTGACATCCTATGCAGGAGCTATAACTATCTCCAACATGCAATACTAAACCGGTTATTTCCCCACACCGAAATATTCTCAGATTACGCTATTCATGAGTTTGGGAGAATACGACAGATCTTGGGAAGAAATGAAGACAAAATTTTAAAGAAGTACCAGGAATATTGCAGAAACAAGGATTCTCAGAATGACATCCTCAAGGCTTTCTTCATCTTCAAAATGAAACAGCAAGATGAAGAAAGCCTCGAGGATTTCTTTGGAGATTTATCTTTACCTTTCAAAAATCTAAATACAAAGGATCTTCCGTGATGAAGCAACAAGACCCTTTTCTTGAAAGGAGTTTTGGAAGAATACATTGATACCCCCAATTTAATGGCTTCAAGAGACATTTACCAAAACTTTGCAACGATTTGTGAAATCTGTAGAACTTATTCCAAAAGTAAAGGGAAAGCTGCAAAAAAAGTGTGAGAGAACCGGTCAATAAAATACCAAAACATCCACATCCGGTGGAGTTACTAGAGTCAATTGGGCAACCTTTAGACAACTTTAAAACAGTAATTCCATTAGGAAATCAATTGGCTCTCAACCTGACACTTTGAAGTGACAAGAAGAAGCAGGAAGGTGGAAAACCCCTGCCCTAAAGCATATTTTGTCCAAATGCGAAAAGACATCCCACGAATGCCCCCTTGATAACATTTCTCAGATGTGCAATATGCACCGAAATCATAAACAAGACTGCCCATCCCACTGACCGGCAGTAATATTCAAGTGGGAGGGGGCTCCTGACCTCAATCGCACCTAAGAAACTCGTGTTCTAGGAATCCAAATGCAAATGCATACCATGAACAAGCTCCACAATCTTCCGGCTACTTCCCCTTCTCTCAACAACAACAACAACAATTCCATGGAACTACTAAGCCGGCCTCGAATACCCCCTTCAACCTTTGGTACCTGTGGATGGAGAAATCCAAACTTTGGGAATAACCAACAAAGAAGATGCGCACTCATTTCCTCGTGAGTTCATACACACAAGATCCGAATTTGCGCATCGCCCGGTTTTTCTCCACCTCCATTACAACAAGCATCGCTGGGTTTTACTCCACCTCCTTTGCCACCCATTCCACAAAATCCTCAAATGAGTCTCGCCGTAATCCACCACGCCCTACCATTTTGCCCGCTCAAACCATTACAAATCCTAACCACAGACCACCACTACCACTTCATAATGTCATTTTAACCATCCAAATTTTACAACATAAACCCGCTTCTATACAAGAAGTACAAATGAGATCCGGAAGGATTTTAAATAAAAATCAGCCTAAAACAAAAACAACACCAAAGGTAATCATTGAAGAACATGAAGATGAGCTTCACAGATAATTTAGAGATCGACCGAGATACCCCCGGATGTGTGTTACCACCCAGCGTAGAATCAATCACTCGACACACAACCCGTTCCTAAAGAGCCCTCCTTTTCCTCGAGAGGTCGCTTCTATTGAAACCACTACACAACTGAAGTTTGACATCATGATCGAATCTAAGAAATGTCCGTGGTTAATATTCCCTCATATGTGCCAATAAAGATGTTCCCATCTATGCTAAAACCATCATGAACTCAGATAAGAAACCGTGTCGAAAATGTAAAGATCCACCCACAATACATCTAGTAGTACAGCTGTCAAATTATATTTCTCAAACACCTAAAATTGTAAAGTATGCCAACCCGCGGAACCCAATAGTTTCAGTGACAATCAACAATGTATCTATTGGTAACACTTTAGTGGATTTAGGTACAACCATTAATATAATGACCAAAAACACAGTGGCACTGCTATAATTAGGATCAATTTCTGCTCTCTACTCCTACGCATTCTGAACCGGGCCGACGTAACCACCTTCATAAAACTCAAGGGAATGTCTTGATTATCATCCTTGTGACTTTAGCCTCGTGGGAGTATCCTCAGACTTCATGATACCCATACATTCAAAGGACCCCCACAAAAGGCCACCCAATCATCTGGGAGACCTTGGCTGGCCACAACCAATGCTGTCATAGGATGTCGTGGTGGAGACATGTTCATTTCAAATGGCATTTCTTCACGGAAACTTACTCTGTTTCCACCTGCTCGGCCTGTTATAGAATAATTGTGTTGGTTGAAGTGTCCCTATTTGAGAATGAGGATGAGGAACCTTATTTTCTCTGCTGATGAGATCCATGCACTGCAAAAACCTAATGTAGGGGATGAAAGACATTTGCCGCCTCTTGTCAGAATGTAAAATGTCGAAGCCCCACGTACTCCATTCTAATATGATCGCATTTTCGAGGATTTTCGTGAACGGTTTATTTATTTTCTTCATTTTCACCATCCATGGTTTTCACTGCTTCTGAACACTCAGTAGCCATATACCATTCCATTAGAGCTTAGTCCAGGTAGATGCCTATACATCAACTCAACCGAAAGTACCAGTTAACAAGAACAATTGACAAAACTTTGAAAGAACAAATGGGGAGCTTTTGCTTGGGAATACATCATATGAAGGGAGTCCACCCCGACACCTACATTCACCACATCTACATCCAACCAGGGATAACCCCATTAAGATAGCTACAGAGACGCATGAATCCAATCCTAAAAGACTTTTGTAAAGAAGGAATTACGTAAACTCAAGTTGGGATTCATCTATCCAATTTCTGACAGTAAGTGGGTTTCACCCTTGTGGTGGTACCCAGAAAATGACAGGAAATGGAGGATGTGTAGACTTTAGGGAGCTAAACAAGGCAACCCCGAAGACTATTTTCCTTTACCCTCATAGACCAGGTTTTGGATACCTATCGGCAAAAGATATTTTCCTCGATGGATATAGTGGGTACAACCAAATTCGTGATTGTTCTCAAGACCGTGACAAAACCACATTCACATGTCCTGGGGCACTTATGCCTATAAAGTGATGCCTTTTGTATTATGCAACGCCCCGCAACATTTTAGAGTCGTCTCAGTGTCTTTGCCGACTTGATTCATGACTGTGGAGGTTTACATGGATGATTTTATCGTCTATGGTAACACCTTCGGCTACCTTGAGTAACCTCGAGAAAGTTCTCAATCACGAAGAATCAAATTCCATCCCTCACCATGAAAAAATGCAAAATGCTTTTAATCAAGGTTGTGTTGGGTCACCATCTGTCCATTGAAGGAATCAAAGTAGACCCAAAGAAAATTATATGGATAATTAATCTTCCCTCTCCAAAACCTCGTAAAGATGTGAGAAGCTTTTTGGGGACATGCTGGCTACCGACGATTTATTGAAAAACTTCACAAAAGTAGCTGTTCTTACGTTTAAACCGGCCGAATGCAGGGATACACACCGTTGGGATGATGATTGTCATAGTGCTTTTGAGGATTTGAAAGCAAAACTGTCCATGGCACTCCGGCCCTCGAGGGCCAAATTGGTCCCTTCCACATCTCAACCGATGCCAGACACTGCTTTAGGAGGAGTTCTTGGACAAAAGGAAAACCAATGTAATTATGCACCACTTTACCAGCAAGAATCCTGACCCTCCCTAATTGAACTACACAAGAACAGAAAGAATTATTAGGAGAGTTCATTCCATCAACAAATTACTACATCATTGGATATGAGGTTTTGTACACACCGACCACTCAGCAATCAGATTCTTGATGAACGTTCAAATACTACTCGTAGAATCACCCGATGGCTTTTCATCGCCTTAATTCAACATTACCATCGCTGGATAGGCCAGGAAAGAGAATGTAGTTGCATTTTCTCAGATTCCCCCGTGATATACTCAATTCCCTGACTATAACTTCCCCGATGAACATTTGTTTGCGAGTCGCTAAGACCCCTTGGTTTGCAGATACATCAAACTACCTAGCTACAAGAAGACAATGTTCCAATTTATCACCTCCACAAAAGAAAAAGAATTATTCAACAAAGTGCTTACTACTCTTGGGTGGGGAGTGATCTCTTCTATGTCCCATGATTATTATTAGGAGATGTGTCCAGGAAAATGAAATTCCCGAGATCTTCCAGCCCTGTCATGACTCCGCCAAGTGTGGAGGGACACTTTTCCCACGTTTAACAAATACGTTGCCTTGCAATCAGATACCATTACTAATAATCGCTCAAGGATGCAAACTAAATATGTAAAAGTCGGTGATTGGGGCCATGTTAAATCTCAAAGTGAAACCGTTCTTTCGGCTGAATTTTGTAGTGGATATCATGATATTGGTAGCGTCCTTAAGTTAATTTTGAGTTTTTATAGCCGAGAAAAATTTTAGATTTTGGTTTGACTTAGGAATAATTTGGATTGTAAAGTCTCTTTTTCAAAATTGTCATTTTTTACTTTCTTCCACAGCATTTTGTGGACTGTTGGCTTGCTGTAAGCAAGGAACAGAGTGTTCTGAACTGTGGCTTGATCTAGGGAGGCACCGAGTTGTTGAAGGTTTTGGGCACGAAGGGCCAGGATATCCATAGATATCCTGGAACTAGGTAGTTTTCCTAGTTGGCAGGGAGGACAATATTTTTGGGCAGTTATTTGCTTGTTTGTGGTAGGTGCTAACTCCCAAAATGAAACCGTTCTTTCAGTTGAATTTTGTAGTGGATATCATGGCTATTGCTAACGTGTTTTCAAAAGATTCATTGTGCGCTATGGAAACTGCCCACTTTCAATAGCTAAGGAGATCTTTTCATCAGTTGATGCACTGTTGAAAGTGACAAATCCTAAAAGGTTTTTAAAATCAGTTCTCGGGTGGCGCGCTGTCAAAGGTACATGCTTTCAACAGCTAAGGAGGGTCTTCTACAAAGTGGCGCGTTGTTGAAAGTACTTACTTTCAACAGCTAACATGGGCTTACAAAGAGGTGCGCTGAGGAAAGTCAAGATTATCAATAGCTAATAGAGGTTGTACTCCCAGGTTGGCAACATCAAATGAAATCTTTGTTTCCATATCAGACATTGTTCACAAAGGATCGTTTAGGGTTTTGAATTACAAATGGAAAAAATGATACTTAAACTTGCAGGGCACTTTTCAATCCCTTCCTGAGCTCCAAATTAAGATGTGACAACACCATTGGAAAGCTGAGATTCTCTAGATGTCAATCGACTATTTATACATGAAAAACGGGTTTTCTATGACCGAGAAATTCGATTTTGAAAATCTGTCCGCTTTCAAAGGCGCAAATCGACATTTTATGACCCGTTAGCTGTTGAAAGCTGCGCCTTTCAACAGCTAAGGAGCAGATTTTCGGGTAAGTTAGCTGTTGAAAGCCTGTCATGGCCAGAATAACTCAATTTTCGCCCAGATCAGGATTTTTTGGGTTAGAATGGTTTGAAAAGGTTTCAAATAGATAGGTGGTGAATTATTAAGTCAAAATTTGAAGGCCATTCTTGGGGATGAAAGTCAAAAGGGAATTTTTGACTAGATTTGGTCATTTTCAAGAGCAAAATGATAGGGATTTTTGGCACACATCATCAAATTCGAATTCCATCTTTGGAGGATCAGATCAGAGAGCCTTGGAAGGCTAGGCTACACTTCATCAACTTTCAACCAATGTTTGAAGACCAAAAGATAGAGGTTGACCTCATCTTGAGGATCTCTCCTTATCTTTTGTGAATTAGTTTTGACTTTCTATTTTTAGAATATCAGATCCATTGTTTTAGGATCTGAGACTGATTGTAAGAGGCTATAAAGCCAAAGACATTTGGAGTTCTAAGGGTTCGATTTTGGATAGAGTAATTGGCTATTGTACTCAGACTTTTATGTTAATACAAATCACAGGTTCCTTTCAATTTTGATTGTCAGTTTTCCATCTTTCTTCTGCATTATTATCTGTGTTGTCAATATTTGAATGGCTGTCATCCCATTGTTTAGCTCATAGCCTGATAATAATTCTTTTGATTGTCTCTTAGACCCTACATTGTACTCGTTTAGTTACAATTTGTTCTTCACCCACTTTAAATCTATCTGCTGATTAATCAATCTTTGAGAGCACTGTCTATTTGT